>CM036552.1:24613345-24880845 GCA_020745685.1 Tautogolabrus adspersus
TTTTAATACGATGTGATGCCAATGGTCATGTATCCTACACACACACACACACACACACACACACACACACTCACACTCACAAAATGCAACGCTCAATTTTCAGCAATACCGTGTACAAAAACAGAACTTCTCTGGGGGAGATTCGAGGTTCCCAGCGAGCGAGAACAGAACAGGCCAGCTCTATTTTTCACAGCACATCCTCACGTCACCAAACTCTCGACTCTGATTCAATTATCGCTCACTTTAAGTAGCAAAACACGGCTTTGTCTGCCAGCGAGGAGGCAGTCCCACTGCTGCATCTGATCCCGCTTTAGTTGCTTCCCCCAGTATCCAAATGGCAGCTCCCTCATGCGGTCTTGTTCAACTTTGTCTTACAGATGTGAGGAAAGATGTCCAATTTAAGCAGATGTGTCACGCCGAGATAGCGAAGCATGAAGGGAAAAGCTCGCAGGCGTTTGCATAATCCTTAGACCGAGGCTTAAAGACAGCACTAGTGACAGAGCAGAGAGATCGTGAGGTATGAAGTAATATGTACAGTTTGCAATGCGACGTTTAGTTTCTTTCAACTCTCCATTATAATCCATGGCAAGGTATTAGTTTCTAACTTTGCACCGAGTACAGAGATTGAACCATTCTTCTTCTTATGTGACAGTATAGTTGTTGTTCCTCGATATCTGCTCTGTACTCATTTTGGAATAGCAGCAAACTTCTCTCAGAGGATCGATTCAAAAGCGAGCGACACTTAATGACTCTGTTTGTGAAACCTTGACCCCCCCTCCTCCTCCTAATTGGATTCGTTTGAAAATTGCGTATACTGTGGTGTTTTGGTTTTCTCTCTCTCTCTCTTTTTTTTCTTTCCCTGGTTTCATATAGCCGACTTTTTCTAATCATGAATGTAAAGATGTGTGGATTTTTATATAGCATAATTATTTAGGTGTCAAACAGAATCTGTAATTTTGTCTAAAAGATCAGCTATATTTGTAAGCTGTAATATGTAAAAATGAGGAAAAAAATGGATATCAAGCAGAATGTGTTGGTTTATTATAGTATATATATATACTGTACACTGAAAAAGAGAGACTATCTCAAGCTGTTTGCCAAATAAAAGTAGTAGTGATGTAAATATTTGTGTTTATTGAGTTTCCTGTCAGACATGTTGAACCACAGCAAACACTCCTGATGCTCACAAACGTTTGACGACGTCTATTTTGTTGAGTTTGACCTCCTGTCCATTTCTCTAGCCTCACTGTCCGGTCAGAAATTACCCAAGATCAACAACTTGTTTCAGTCTAAATCTGAAGTTTAATTTATTTTTATTCGATTGGGACAATGTCACTTATAGATTTTTTGATAGAGAGCATGACACTGAGGATTTGAGTTGAAAGCTTTTGCTCATTTTCAGCTAAGGCATCTCTAATCAGCTATAAATGGTAAATGGACTTGAGCTTGTATCGTTCTTCTCTAGTCTTCTGACTACTCAAAGCGCTTTCACACCACAGGTCACACCTACACATTCACACCCTGATGGTAGAGGCTGCTGTGTAAAGTGTCCATTAGAAGAAACTAATCCCATTCATACACCACTGACGAAGCAGCAGGAGCAATTTAGGGGTTAAATGTCTTGCTCAAGGACACATCGGACATGCAGGAGCTGGGGATCGAACCCCGGACCTTCTGGTTGAGAGATGACCGACTACAAACTGAGCCACATTTTACTTCAATCCGTCGTATCGGACCTCTTCTCACTCAGAGAGAGAAGCAACCAGATTGAGGGGAAAACACCTTTTTCGACTGTGCAGAGCCTTTGACTACATACCAATAAAAGAATTTAGAAGTGTTAAGTTTAATTTTAATAAAGGATAGGTTCAAACTTATAGATCTTACAGAAGTCCTGAAATACTCGTAAAGTTTTCGGGGCGAGCTGCATGTTTCACTCAGACCCAGAGGTGCTGCTTGTCAACAGGACAGGTAGGCAACTGCTTAGGTCAGAAAGGGGGCGCCTGAGGGCTGACAAACTTTAAACCAGCAGTAGCTCAAAATGTGCAAAGTTTGCAATGACAGTAGGAAACCTCCCTAAGGGGGCCCCATCTGACAGCACTCATTCTTGTTGTGCTGCTAAGTGTTGCATGCATTTTTGCTCTGAAAACCTTCGTTTGTCAATAAAAGTCATCGAAGGAAAATGAATGTGTTTAATGTTTTTATAATAATATTTTGAAAACGATACTAATGTGAATTTAGGAAATTAAAAAAACTCACATTTAGAAAAAAATTGTTGGTGTCAGATTATTTATGATATAATGTTGATGAACGCTTCTTTAAGGGGTCCCCCTGTGAAGTTTTGCACATGTCCTCAACCGACTCTAGAACCGACACTGCTCAGACTTCATCCAGAGTTTCTCTTGCCAGCCCCACACCTCGAGCGAGTGGGACAGTCCTAGACGCACAACCGGAGGAGGCAAGACATGACGTAAAAAGAACAATGTGAAATGTAGGTGAAAAATACGAACTAGACAATATCATGAGAATATTTGTCTTCAATGCTATGTGTAGTAAACTAATTTACAACACCAACAAAAGAGCGGAGAAGATCATTCTGAAGCACAGAAACGTTAACTATATTGCTGCGCTTTTATCAATGTAATATTGCACATATCTTATTTTCTTTTCTTTTTTTATCTTAGTTATTTTCTCTCTGCTGTTTCTCCCTGTTTTATTGCTTTTCTTTCTGTCTTTAATTGTTTCCTTTCAAAAGCCTCCTGTGGACAGGTGTTGAGAACTAGCATGTATGCTAAAACACTTAAACACTGCATCTGGTTTGTCCAATGTATCTGTGATGTGGATGCCAAATAAAATGTAATTAATTAATTAATGCAGCGGTTTAATTATGTGCACAGAGACAGCATCAGTCACCTGCAGACAGTCTTGGTTGGGAGCCGGCTGCAGGATATAAACACAACCACCCTAGTGCATCTAAAACTAACTGGCTTATTGAACTAACTAGCAATGTTTCAGAACCAAACACTGACAATTAATGAACTTTTACAAGTTGGACGTTAAATGTTGTCTTTGAGCATAGGCTACTCTCTTTTTTGAGTCATTATAGAATAAAGGTAAAAGATATATGCTGGCATTATCTTGTGTTATAAAGAAGGTATGTTTGGTGACGTAAGAAAGGGTAAATAATTGACATTTATTTGTGTGTGTTTGTGCGCACATAACACTTCAGGTCACCCCTGCAGAAGTCAGTGCCCGAGTTTGGCCACCCCGGTCAAAAAGTCTGGACACGCCTCTGGTCCTTGGCATGGTGAAGTTTGCACTACAACATCCATAATGTTTTCATAGTTAGACAGCTCACTAATGTTGCAGAGAGGGTTAATCTCTAAACCCCAACAATCCTCTGCAGCTTTCGGACGTCCTGCAAGATGGCGCACACTCGGCAATTTCCGTTCGAGGGGAGGATCGATGAGCAAGGTCGCATCAAATAGGAAAGAGGAGGAGAGAGAGATGTACCCCTTGAGGCTGACGGCAGCTGTATGCAGCCGCAAACACGTGTGGGTCTTCAGCCGCTCCTTCAACATGGCAGAGGAGGCGAAGAAACTGGCTGCTTACGCCGCTGTGGACAACCACGTCCAGGTACAGAGGGTCACTCACACCTGCTGCTGGAAGCTAACATGTTAATATGTGTACATAGACTGTTTGTTGTTTTATTTCTGCACCGTAGCGAAGTTAAAACATCTTAGCTGCATGTCCAGATGCTGTATGCTAGCAGAGTTAGCTCAGATGCTAGCTCTCTCTGTTATTGCCTAACTTGCACAGTTATGGAGGGATTTAACCCGGTCTTATGCATGCTTGTCCCGGAATAGTTGGCTAACTTCGCTCGGCTTTAAGAGCTAAACGTGCTGACTGTGTGTTACAGAGTGTGTTAGTGTAACAGTGTAAATAATGAACTTGAGTTTATTGTTGAATTCTTGTTAAACTTGGGACTGCATGGTTTCGTATTTTTTGTTTTATTTTGAAAATTGACCGCTGACGTTTGTGATGTACTAAACGCGGTGCATTTTGGGTATCTCACTACTCACCTCGTCCCTTGTGTGTGTGGTGTGTACCTCTCTGTGACCAGCTCGTCATGCCTCAGTATAAACTGTACGCCCAGAAATACAGAAAGGAGTGGGAATCAAACCCTGAATTTAAAGGCTGGTTGAAGCCATTTATTGGAGATGGTACACGAGCATACTGCACGTGCTGTAAGGCTGATTTCTACGCCAAAATTTGTGAGATAAAAAAACACATGACAACCCAAAAACATACTCAAAAGGCAAAGCCTTATAACAGGTCCTCCCAAAGCAAGCGGCCATTAATGAGGACAAAAAATGACTCTGCAAAAAAGGCTGAAGCCAAACACATGGCAGGGGAGGCGAAGAAACTGGCTGCTTACGCCGCTGTGGACAAACACGTCCAGGTACAGAGACTCACACCTGCTGCTGGAAGCTAACATGTTCATATGTGCACATAGACTGTTTGTTGTTTTATTTCTGCACCGTAGCGAAGTTAAAACATCTTAGCTGCATGTCCAGACGCTGTGTGCTAGCAGAGTTAGCTCAGATGCTAGCTCTCTCTCTGTTATTACCTAACTTGCACAGTTATGGAGGGATTTAACCCGGTCTTATGCATGCTTGTCCCGGAATAGTTGGCTAACTTTGTTCGGCTTTAAGAGCTAAACATGCTAAAGGTGTGTTACAGAGTGTGTTAGATTTAGCCGACCTGTCAGTGGAGTTTGAGCTGATGAAACAAACAGGAAATGTTGGATCAGCTAACATATGTTATACATGTGTAAAGCTAACAGAGCTGCATGCTGCTGTTTGAATGCTTTTCATGACTCCTATAACTGCAGCAGTTTGTCCTTTATAAGCTGCAGGACTTTTATTTCCTTGTTCCTGATGCTTGATGGAGAAGTTCAACCTTTGTTCCACTCTGTTGGAATAGAAACAACACTGCAACACATGCTTCCTCTGTTTAGATGATCATTTCATTCCTTTCATTAAAACATAAAGTCGTTTACCTTCTCCTTTTATTTAAACACTTAAAATAAAACCTACTACATCCACCCTGATTACTTCTGTTCATCACTTGTTCTCGTCAGTAAACTCTGAAAAAAGTCAAATATTTTTGATCCCATCAGTGTGTGAGACCTGCTTTGCAATCAAACTTTGTTTTGCATCACTCTCTCCTCTCCTCCGCCTCTCAGAATAACCAGGTGGTCGGCGTGGGCAGCGGATCAACCATCGTCTATGCTGTGGACAGATTAGGTGAGTCAGATGATTAATATGCAGAAGCATCAACATCTGGACGTTTCACGCTCACTGTCCTTCTTTAACAGCGTTGTCTTTGTTACAGCTGAAAGAGTTCGTGAGGAGAAACTCAACATTGTGTGTGTGCCAACTTCCTTCCAGGTTTGTTTTTGAAACACTGAGTCTTTCTTCACAGACCAACAGATTTGTGTTTGGAAACAGCCTTCACTTCATCACTGTGACTAAAGATGCATTTTCATCCCCACACACCTCGTCTTTCTTTATTCTGAACATACTAATAACACGTGTTCAATACAATATTCCTCATTTTTCAACATGAATAGAAACACTTTCATGTAAATCACAACAGTCCTCTTTCTGTATTTAAAGTAAAATACACAGAGATGATGAATGTTTTAAAGCTTCTCCTCTGGTCCTTGTTTCACTGCCTCTCTCATGGTCTCATCTCCCCCCCCCCCACAGGCTCGTCAGCTGATTCTGCAGCACGGCCTCACTCTGTCGGATCTGGACAGGCACCCTGAGGTACGATGAGCTCTTTTACAAATGAATCTGAAAGCCACTACAGAACAATATCTCAAACTGTCAGCTTGATTAGGAACGTTATAAACTCTATCTTAAACTCTATAAACGGGAAGTGTTACATTTTTTTGAGTTGTTTGTCTTTAACTTCTTTGCACACAGCTGGACGTAGCGATAGACGGGGCCGATGAAGTGGACGCAGATCTCACGCTGATAAAAGGTGGAGGGTGAGTATCGCTGATTGCACACAGCAGTGAGTTAACACAGAGTCTCCTCTCTCAATGTCTGTCTCAAACTCGTCCTTCCTCCGTCTCACAGCGGATGCCTGACTCAGGAGAAGATCGTCGCCGGCTGTGCTAAACATTTTGTTGTCATCGCTGACTACAGGTTAGTAGTTAGACTCCAGAAAAGTGTAACTGTGAGGGAAGGAGTGACAGTCTTTAAAGGAGAAGTGTATTCATGCTGTTTTTATTGAAGTATTTAAAATTTCAAAGCTTCCACTTGATGTCAGGCTGATGTTTCCTATTTCCTGTTTGCTCCTTCATTCTGGTTTGTTGTGTCGTTTACATTTCAAAGTTGCAGTTGGAACTTTTAATAGCCAAACAAAGGAGTGTGTTTACTTTACGGCCTTGGGGTTTCTCTTAGGGCACACTCACACTAGGCCCTGTGTAATCTGCATCAAGACGTGTGAGTCCAGATTTGGCTCATTCTCTGATCTCTCTCCTGCAGGAAGAACTCCAAGGATCTGGGCCAGCAGTGGAAGAAGGGAGTTCCCATTGAGGTGATCCCAATGGCGTACGTTCCTGTGTCCAGGATCATCGCCAAACGCTTCGGAGGCGAGGCCAACTTACGGATGGCCGTCAGTAAAGCAGTAAGTGGGAGCTTGAATTACAGTCTCCAAAGCAGCCCTTGTGTCTGATACAGAAACTGCTTCAGAGTTTATCTTTGAACTCCCCGCTCGCTGCTCCTGAGGACATGTCAGAGTCTTTGTTTTCACACGGTTTAGTTTGATTCATCAGATCTCTCTTTTGAGGTTTAGATTCCATTATTTGAGCTTGTTGATTCTTTTCACAAATAATTCAATAATCTCTTGGTCCAGGATAACAATAGGTTTTGGACATAAATAAATAAATGTGTAAATATGTCTACAGCTTGTTGAGTTCTTAGAGGTGACCCTGAGATTCAGGCTGAAAACATTGTGCAGTAAAAGCTTTTCACTGTGACACAATCCCACGTCCAATCACGTTCCTAGAGAGGATCAGAGCAGCTAAACCAGCTCGAACCCATTTCATACATTCATCAGCATTAGCCTGAGTTTGTTTAATGCTTTTTCTGCATTCTTTCTTCTTTGTAAGAGGGATGGCGTTCAGCAGAGAGTTAGAGCTCAAGGCCTTTTGGTTACTAACACTTAAAGTAAACATACGTTTAGTTTGTTCACAAGAAAACCCCAGAGGGCGTCTTTTTGGAAAAACAAGTGGAAACTGTAAAAACTGGGAGGTATAAAGTCAGGCAGAGTCAGTACCTACACTGCAAGCTACCGCACGCTAGCACAAGCTAACCGTCGGTGTTTGTCACCTGCGAACCAGGAAGCAGACCAACTCCACGTCTGCAGGTGGAAGCCAACACAACAAGTTTTGTAGTCTCAGTATGATGATGTTTCCTCTTCTTTGCCGCTACGCCCACGTCCGTCATATTCGCCAGTTTGAATCGTGTCCAATCGCTGAATAGTATCCACTCCTAAACTCACCTGTGTGCTGTCATTGGCTGGAAGAAACACAGCAGCTCCGCCCAGAAACATCCAGTCAACCAAAACAAACCAGAACAGTAAAATCCAGTCAGAGGACAGGGTCCCTGCAGACACAGTCACCAGCACACAAGTATGGAGGCCCAGAAGGGACGATGGAGCAGCATCAAGTCTATATTTTATTCTTTAGGAAAAAGCTACTGACTCTACCTTTAAACAAAAATCTCCACTCAGAGGACAGGAGAGTGTTTGTTTGTCCTGCTCTTTATCTTGACTTTGTTCTTTTGTGACTGTTGAGCCTGGAAACTGTTTGCATGCTAATGAGTGGAGCGGCGTGTCCCTCCAGGAAGTCTGGAATGTCAACATTTGTCCCACACAAGTGAACAGACTTCAGGCTTCTGACTGTAAAACGCTTTGAGAGGCTTTACCAACACAGAGGTAAAGGAATGTTTGTGTTGTGCTAATGACGGCTTGAGAAAGACTTCAACTTTGTCCAAATCAGTTTGAAATGAAACTTTAGTTTCTGAGTTCAGTATTCTGACATTTCATTTCTCAGTCTGAGTCAGCGTGCTCGTGTTGTAGTACTCAATCAGTCTTGTTCTCCAGACCACTTTTTAAAGGTCTCGTTTCGGAATCAAAAGCACTTTTACTGGGCGGACTCCGGATTTTAAATCAAGACTGGTCCAGACCTCCACTGAAAGGTGATTTTTTCCACGTCATTACTTTGATCAGAAGGAAACGCCTCTTTGTAAAAGAACAAATCACTTCAATTCATTTGTAGTTTGATTTTTATCCCCCGTAACGTCTGCAACCTTCCCGGTGTTACGTCTAAATGAGCGACCCGCCCCCTGCACACAAGATGATGATGTGGTCTTGTCTCGGTCTCGGAGCACTCAGAGAACACTGCAGCGTGCACCGGGAAACAAAGTCCCTCAACGCAAACCGTTTAACCTTCAGAGGATTTCTGTGTTCGTTTAAGTTAAACACTTAACACCGTCATGTCATGTCAACTTCCATACCAGTAATACTACAAGAAAACAAAATGTAATACCTTTTTCTATACGACTGAAACAACTCAGGGGTCACATACCAACGCTTTTTATGACGTTAGCATCAATCCAGACATAATGAGTTTAAAACTCTTCACTTTAGCCCCATGTACCGCAACACCTGTGATCCGCTACGTGTCGGTCATTTAAAGAGCAAGACGCTGAGGTCTTACAGTACTTGTGTCTTTCTGTCCCTCAGGGTCCTGTGGTCACTGACAACAGCAACTTCATCCTCGACTGGAAGTTTGAGAACGCTCAGAACTGGAAGGAAGTCAACACAGCGCTCAAGATGATCCCAGGTGAGAAATTATCAGATGTTTAAGACACACGGGGCTGAGCAGAGGTTGCAGAGTCTGCTGGCTGTGTTTGGTACTCAACAAAAGTTCATACTAAAGAGTGATTCTGTCCGTGTCCCTCAGGTGTGGTGGAAACGGGGCTTTTTGTGGGCATGGCTGAGCGAGCCTACTTCGGGATGGAGGACGGAAGTGTGAAGGTTCGGGATCCTCCTGTGAACTGAGAAATCCGTCATGCTCACCGTCATCCCTCCCCTTCGAGCGACCTCACTTTTCCCACAAGTGCCGACTTTATGATTTTGTACCCAGGTCTTGGACTGTGCCCGGGCGGAGCTGCACCTCCTGCAGAACTGGACAGAAGTGTAGCAGGGAAGTTTCCACACATCTTAAAAGCAGACTTAACAAGAGGAGTGCTTGATTTCTCTCATCCTGCAGGTGTTGCTTCTGATTCTGTGAGTTTTTAAAGTGCCTGGTGAGGGAAATCAAGTGCACCGTGTGCTGTATGCTTTTTAATCACTTTGAATTGTTGCTCCGTTTGGCTGCCTGCTCTCTCTGGGACTGTCGGCTCTGCCTGTCATTAGTGGATTAGACTGAACGTGGTTCTCTATCACTGCGGTGCTGCTGAATGAAACTAAGGTGTGCCTTGAGATTTTTCTTAAAGTCTTATTAACTAAAATGATGCCATTAAAGTCACGTTTAAAAAGCTCATAATCATCCATGGAAACATTTTGGTCTGCTGAAGTCCACTCGTCTTCTTAAGGAGAGCTGGAAGCGGTGTGAGCTGATATGCCTTCAAGTCTTTCAGTTTAATTAGTCCACAGAAGGGGGGGGGGGGAATATGAAGCATATACAACAGCATGAACAACTTTTTTCATGATCTTCATTTTTCTAATTAATATGCTAATTTAAACAGCGAGGAGCCCCAAAACTTAATGAGATCCCTGACAGTTGAGGGAAACCCTGTGGTGCAGGTGCGAGGCTTCTTGAGTGTGGTTTAATGTGAAGAGAGGACGTGTTATAAATCATCGTAATAATGTGTGTTTGATACACACAGAGAGGGATTGTGATAACTATGATTTAGATTCTTCTGGCTTTTAAACACGCACACCAACACAAGGTTTAAAAGTCAAACATGGAGGGAAAAAAATGTGCAGAATGAGAAGCATCGAGCCTAAAGACGAGCTGAAACTGTCCGGTCACTGAGAGGATGCACTTCCTGTTGTTGTGGAAACATGCTCTCACACTATGGTACCAGCAACTTCACCTTTTGCACCACAGAGTTACTGAAGTTTTCTTCTCTGTCGTTGTCTTCTGTCAGAGCAGATCTCTGTTCCTTTAAGCTGTTTTCACACATGCACTCCTGATCATTTCTTAAATATTTCAGGACAGGCTGCCTCTGAAATCATCCTGACTTGCCTGTTCACACATGCACCTCACAGTGGGAGACTTTCCCTGTCAGACAAGAGGAGGGGAGAAGAAGGCAGGACATGGAATAAAAAGGACGACGCGAAATGGCGCCACCTCCTCATCGTCCTTTTTACATGACATCATGCCTCAGGAAAACCCTCCCCCGGCCTCCTCTCCTGTCCGACCAGGATAGTGTTCTCCTGTGAGGTGCATGTGTGAACAACCGGGTCAGGAGAATCTCAGGAGCAGTCCTCCTGAAGTTCTCCAGATATTTTCAGGAGTGCAGACGCAACAACAGCTTTAGTGACAATTTAGTCGGATCATTAAGTTGCACAATCTCTGAACAAGGATTTGCTCCTGTTGAAGTGTTCTGGACAAATGTACGGGTTAGATCAATGTTAAATATTTCATGCATTCCTGGGTTTTAATCTGGAAAATATTTTGTTTACATGATTCGGCTGAAAACGTTTGGCTGTAGCTTAAAAAGTCACGACATGGAGTCTTTGGCTGTTTAATTTTTGCATATGATGGCCACTTGTCAAAATGTACCTATGGTCTGTTTTCCTCTCAGTACAGACCGGTTGTTAATCTCTTGCAGATTATCCTGTAACCTTCCTGCAGAGTTACACTAATCAATTTCCGAAGGTAAAGTCCGCAGCAGCCTCTCTCTGTTTGACAAAGAATCAATCAGAGCACTGAATGTGTGCACTCTGTTGCATGTACCTCCTCCTCTCTCTGTGCCGCTTCTTTTTGTGCCTGTACGTTAAATGCATGACACGTCTGTTATTCCTTACATAATCAGTCTGCACCTGTGCTATAACTAAGTCACAGTAACTGGTTCTTTTATGTAGCTTAGATCTGAACCAAGAGCAGCACAGATACATTTGATGTGTCACACAAACGCAATAAAACAAACACCATCCTAAATCAGATGTAGCTAAGTAATCGATTATGTAGCTCAATCTCTCCGCTGCTTGATGCTGAAAGCTGCATCGTGCAGTTTAAGGAAAGGCTTTTCAACATAAAAGTGCACAGTCATTGTTTGATTTGTTTCCATTGTTCAACATATCATTCAGTTCTTCACAAACCGTGTTCAGTGTGTAAACGACCAGAGCTCCTCGTTTCTCATGTTAGAGGTTCAAATACTCACACTGTCTCTGTGCACATGAACTTAAGTTACTTTTATTTCCTAAGTAACACTTTCAATGAAGGTCACAATATTCACCATTCACTAGCTGCTTATTAGCATGCTAATTAGCTGCATACTGGCTGCTTATTATTCATTATTAAGCGCTTATTAGTACCTTCCTCTACATGACCATAATCTATAGCTAACAGGTCATTAACTAAGCGTTCGCCCTCCTGATGACTGCTGATTGATCGTATGTTAGGAAGTTATTAAACATGAGTTATGATCTTAACATGCTTTGTTTACTTCTATCTTATAAGAGCGTGCTAAGCAAAGCATATATATAGAGTATGATCATGTAGAGGAAGGTACTAATAAGCTCTTAATAATGACTCATAAGCAGCCAGTGTGCTACTAGCTAGCATGCTAATAAGCAGCTAGTGAATGGTGAATATTGGGACCTTAATTTAAAGTGTTGCCAAGCTCCTTGTTTTTGCCCACTTTGCCTTAAAGACGGTTTAATTTGTGCATCTTTTATACGTTTTGTTTGTAAAGCTTTGAACCTGAAGAACAATCGAGCTGTTCTGTCCTCCTGTCACTGATATGTGGTACATATATTAAAATGCAGTTCTACTCTCTAAACTAAACTGTGGAACCAGCCTCCGTGGTGTGACGATGAAGCGCACTGAACTGTGAATGTGAGGCTCAGTTTGGGTTTTCGCACCAGCATTTCTTTCTTTCCAGATGATTCACTGTGATGATGATGTTTCTGTCAAGGTACTATTTTCTGTGTCAACCAATAAAGGACCAAAATGAGAACTCCTTGTTTTTATTCTGACGATGATTCAGTGAAAATTTCACTCTGGTCATTTTGTCAATAACTTCTTGTGATAGAAGAAACTAGACGTGATGGGGCGCCGGTTGCCCAGCGGTTATGTCGTGTGCCTTATGTACGGAGGCTGTAGTTTGCATCGCAGCAGCCGCGGGTTCAGATCTGACCTCGGCCCTTTGCCGCACGTCATCCCCCCTCTCTCCTCCAAACATTTCTTGTCTCACTTCAGCTGTTCTAACCATTAAAGGCAAATAAGGCCCCCCAAAAAAACTAAAACTGAGAGCACAACTAGTGAATAAATAGTGTGAAACCTTTAATCCCTCTGATTTAAGCATGCATGTTCTTTATGGACATGTTGAGCGGGCAACTATAACATCCCGTATTTGAGAACTTGAGATTTAGTAGACTTCTCTGTTTGGCTGTTTATGTCTGTTCTGTTGTCCTGACTTCCTGCCTTTGCTTTGTCCATCAAACCACTTTGTAAACATCTGTTTTTTAAAGTTAATTTCAGACCTTGTAGATATTATTGAATTGAGATTTTCCCCTCATTTTTCAGTTCAGAATATATTCATGTTAAAAACAGGACAATAGCAGAACAAATAGAGAAAGGTCCGCACACTGTTCAGCTCCCAATGATCCACTTTATTTTAATCATGGCAGCGATTCGATGCAAAATCTCTTCCTCAGGACTTTTTTCTGCAGTTATTACAGTTTTCCCCCTGCATTTGCTTGGATGTGCGCACACTACTTCTCTCCCTTTTAAAACCAGATAATAGGCAGGCAGGTATTTCTCAACTAAATGGATGGTTGATGGTGCAGTTCTCGTTTGAGGCCGCTTGGAGGCGCCAAAAACTATAAACAGCTCGATTCTGCTGCAAAAGTTTCGATCCTAGTGCTGCAAAATGTAGGTTTAAAACTACCCTTTATATCATCTAAAACCTTTATTAATATATCCTGCACACATTGAGAGGCTGTGTGTATCTCTACAAATGAAGTGTGATGTGTTTTAAGTAACTGTCATATCAATAATGTTTCTAAAATATAAGAAATCAACTTCTGAATGCAGCTTTACATTAAGTTATTTTTTTAAATATGTCTCTTAAAGCTTTAGTATCCTTCCGCAGCCTCATCATGTCACCTCATTATGTCATAGTCCTCTGTTTGTTTATCTTAAACTTAGAAGACTCGTGATCAGGAACAGGAAAACGTACCCATCATTCACAATGAAGCCACGTTGGTGCTTTTACATCGACTGTCTTGACAACTACTTGTGATTGACAGATGGCATATCCAATCCGGTGCTTCCTTTGAGTCAGCGGAGGTTAAAATTAGCCAGTGGCGTTGTTGCTTATCTGCATTGTCTCTCTGATTGGACAGACACCGACACATCCCACCAATCATACATCAGCCACAGGATTCGCCATCGGGGGCTTGTTTGCGTCACCTTTCGCTCTCGCTTTGTGCCAGCCGCCAGTGCGCATGCGTCGCTTTGACAAACAGTGGACCAGCCAATGACGTGCACTGTTTGGGGGGCTGGAACGTTCTGCGCCCGCCTCTTGGAGTGACAGACACCGGATGCAATCGCGTTCTGCTTAGTGTGCGAGTGTACGTAATTGACAGCCAACGGTCCAATAAGAATCAGTTACACCAATTTTTAACGAACGTAGGGATTTCACTGTCCAATCCTAGTGTAGAAACAAGGCGGGACTTAGCGTTACCAAGGCAAGTCTTCAGTGAAGTATAAAGGGAATAACATGGTGTCCCAGTGGCTGTTTATGTTTACTTAAAGAACAGATTTGGAAGGGCGTTAAGCAACACACAACGGGATCTTCTTTACAGCTAAGAGTTTCTTTTTGCACTTTAAGTTTTTTTATGTTCAGATTTACAAGGCCATTGGCATGTAAATCTCATACTTCACTAATGTGCCAGTCTTACAAATGGAAAGGGGGCTTCACTTTGGAAACGTGAGCATTTCCCTGGTGCTCCTCCTGCTGCTGCTGTCGCTGAAAGCCCTCTTCGGATTCGGGACCTCGCAAACTCAGGGCTCCGCCGTCGGGAGGGAGCCTCTGTCCGCGACCCGGGGTTCAGGTTCGAACTCGGGGGAAAATGGTGCAAAAGTCATGAAGCTGGGCTTGGAGAACCTAGGCGCCCCGGTCATTTACGGAGACGTTACAGTGGAGGACGATGATAACGGGTCTACGGGGGAAGCAGACGAATCTTATGGAGAAAGTGACGGAAACGTCCAACCGACGAGGTAAAAACAATCAAAATACTCAAGTATAACTGACAGAGAACAACTAGACCCACTTTATCGGACACCTTAAGTGTCCCACGTAGCAGCTATACAATGTTAAACCTCCTAAATGACACAAAAATGGAAGTTTAAAGTTTAAAAATGGTTTAAAATTTGACTTTAAGCCAGCCAACGTCCAGTCTCGTGCTCTTCTTGGACGCGTGCTGAGTATCCCTCCGCCGCGGCGCTGCACTCAAAACTTGTTGTGGTATCGGTTGCTGTAGTTCGCCCTGACTCTTCATACCCGGTTGTAACGCAGCTATACCTCACAGAGTATTGATAATGAACCAATGCCAAAGAGCCACAGACACTGAAAACACTGACACGAGTGTTAAAGGGGAAACTTTCCACCGTCGATGCTGAGTTTCGACCATAACATCCTGCACCTGTGGTTTACAAAAAACACAAGCTCCTCAGTATCTGTGCTTTCTTGTGCAACGAGTCGTTATTCTGATAAACATGTTTTTAAATAGTCAATGAGGTGTTCCCAAACTTTGCCATGCCAAGGACCCCCATACAGCAATCAACCTCTGGTGGGGACCCCCCCCCCCCCTTGCAATTCCCTTTACCTTACGATTGCAAATATCCAAAATTAAAGACACCACTTGTTTTGATTTCAGATTGTCATTGACATAGACACACATTTCTATATGCAGTGATCAATAACATCTAAAAAGACACAACAAGGTCTATATCAAAATGTGATAATAGGCTTCATATTAGTAGATCTTTGATCAATTCACTCCTCATCCCTGCAAGTCCCTGCGACCCCCCCCCCTAACACGCCCTGGGACCCCTACTTTGAAAAACACTGATCTGTGGCATGTCAGGGCAGGACGCTCTTCAGTTCATAGACCAGAAAGTTTCAGTGAGGAGGTCGAGTCCGCCTCGTGTGCAGGCTGTCAGCAGCTGTTTCCAAAGTTTCCACAGGGGAGCATGGAGCATGGTAATAAATGAACCCAACGAACCTGGCTTGTTTGGTTGGAAACGTAATGTAACTTAAACTTGATGGAAATACTGGGGACATTTGAATCTTGTCCTGTCCCTCACACTGGTCCAGTTAAGGCAGCAGATATCTGGGTGGTGTATCGGATTAGTGTGCACGGTTCTGTTCAAAAGAAGTTTGATATCAGGACTCGCCTGCTTGTTTCTGGTGGCTCTAGTCGGATGTTCATTCATCAGCCTTTCTTTTATTATCGCAGCACCAACATCACATTACATGAAAGGAGACATTCCTCATCACTTCAGAACAGAGATACCATCTTCATCAGGCGTATCTCTTGTCAGCCTGATAGGCGACTTAATATCTGTGGGAATGAAGTTCATATTAAGTGGAAGTGTGTTTCTTTAATTAACCACAGTTAAGTAAGCAGAAGGGAGTGATCGTGTTTGTGGAAGTTAAAAGCTGTGACAAAGTTGCCCTCCAGCACAAGAATAAAAGTTTGTATGTTAAGATGCTTCATCAGTGCTGGGATCGTTTCTTTACAACGTAGACGTTTAATAAAAGAAATATATGAGTGCTAGATAAGGAACTTATCTCGGACATAAGAGTAAAAGTTGTGTGTGTGTGTGTGTGTGTGTGTGTGTGTGTGTGTGTGTGTGTGTGTGTGTGTGTGTGTGTGTGTGTGTGTGTGTGTGTGTGTGTGTGTGTGTGTGTGTGTGTGTGTGTGTGTGTGTGTGTGTGTGTGTGTGTGTGTGTGTGTGTGTGTGTGTGTGTGTGTGTGTGTGTGTGTGTGTGTGTGTGTGTGTGTGTTGCACTCCTGCACCAGGACTAATCAAACATTACAAGCTCCTGTTTGGGCTTATGGCAGACTCTCGTGCAAAAGGGCATGTCACTCAGCCGAGAAAATCCCCGGGTTCCTGCCAGTCAAAAGTTAACAGCGTCACACCGTCCACAGGTGAACAAACCCTGCTGGACCTCGCTGCTCCTGCAGCCCAAACTGAGATGCAGTGGGAAGGGCATTGATTTTGGCTTCCTTGGTAAACAGTGGCTTTGACGCCCACCGTTGATGTTTGGCGCAGTGTTTTCCTCATGATGTTACCTCTCCCTGCCATGTTATTCTTTTTACAGAGGTACCTTTGGCTTCTTGAAACATTTTGAATTCAGTGCCTTTTCTTTGTCGACACATATCGGGTCTTTCACTCAGTAATTCTCTGTGTAGTTTAATAAATGTGCTGTCTGCTTTTCAGGAGAGAGTGGGATCAAAGTCAGTCAGAAAATTGAAAACACTGTTCGAGTCAAACCTTTTGAAGGAGTTGGATGCAGTTTCTTTCCCAAATACTAAAACTTGTGCGGATGCATCACAAACCCGGGGTCTTTCACATCTAAAGTCAACTTATTAACTCTGTTTACAAGAATCAAATCTTTGTTTACACCTCTGCACAAACAGACACGAAGGGACTAACTGCTTACACTTACTGCCGAGGACAGACAACTTAACATAACTCTGCTGTAAAGGCAACACATGGTGAAGGTCTTCAAGGAGGATCAGGCTTCTTCATCCTGTCATCTGCAGCACAATATAGCGAAAGGAAATCGAAAGTAATTAGCAGGGCAGTTGGCTGTGGCAGAAGCGGTCCGTTCTCTTGCCTGGCACCTCGTCTGCTGCAGACATAAACTCCTGAGTGACATCCTGCTGCTGGTCACACCCTGCCGCTGCTCTTTTTCTGTGCCTGCATCTGTTCCCGAACACTATCTGTCTCTGGCTCTCTCTCTCTTTCTCTCTCTCTCTCTCTCTCTCTCTCTCTGTTGGTTTAATTTCCTTTCCTAACTTTATCACAGCCCTCATCTCTTACTTTCACTTTTCCATCTCTCTCCGTTTACTTCCCACCACTTATCAGCTTCGACTCATCTCATAACAAGCGGTAATATTTTTAGAATACTCCCCTCATGGCGTATTAAAAGTCGCACCTTCTTTATTTTGTTTTGGTTGAATACATTTAACTATTCAAGGGATTGCAGTTGAATTATTTTGACACACAAAGGTAACTTTTATACGTGTCTGATTATGTAATTACTCTGTGAGTTTTATAGAGAGGGAATGTATGTGAGCACAATAACAAGCCTTTAAACTGACATGTAGAAGTCAGTCATAAAAGAGAATCAACAAATCAGCCTGTGAGGCATATACAGCGAGAACGAGCAAGTGAATAATTGATGCAAACGCCTGTCTGTAGAACAGGAACATATGTACGACACGACAGATGAAATAAGAAAATAATGAACTTGTGAAAAGTGTTTTCAGATGTCAAAACACGGCAAGACCTTCGATGACACCCTGCGTGCTCGTCTTTGTCGAGGTCTCTCTCTCTCTCTTTGTCTTTTGGCTCTCCATCTCTCCCCGTACACGTCGTTGCTCCTTCGTCCTCCCTAATGCCCTCCCTTACCTTCACACATGCATGTTACTTTTAATGTCGCCCCTGGAGTACAGACTCCACGCTCTGTTTCCAACTGTCGAGAGAATTGGCGTTGAACTTTGGAAATGTCACGAGAGATGAAACATGATCCTGGTGTTTCCTTTTAAATGTGTAACTTTAAACAGACTTCCTTATTCCCCAAATAACACATAAACAATGGAAGTAAAAATGCCTTTGAGATCGTAAACATCCAAAAAGAAGACATTGAACGTGGACTTAAAGTTGGTTAAATCGTTGGACGCTGAGCTTTTTCCATGTTTGAAACTGTAAACACTTTTTAGGAAGTAATCTCCTCGACTTCCTGCGTTAATGACCTTTTGAAAGCATATCGTCACGGCCCTCTGTGACCTCTGAGTGTTTTTTTACCTGCAGCTGCTGCTGTTGACAAAATCAAACAGACCAAGTGTAGTGATAATAAGAGCCACTCTGTAACAGCAGTAACTAGGGCCCGACCGATATGGGATTAATGGGGCCGATACCGATTCTAGGGAGAAACATTTTTCTGATATATTGGTTTATGGAAAGATGGAAAGATAGATGGATACACACACATTCATTGCGTTGATCTCTCAAATGCCGTTAGAAAACACTCCTGAATAACAAGAGTGCACTGAAACAGAAATGTTAACTTATAAATAAACGATTATAATAAAAAACGATTTAAAAAGAATCATAAGCAGAGTAAACTCTCGTTATATTATATATCCGTGATAAAATAAGCCTGTACTGACAGTCACATGACATGCTAATATTATCTGCTGGTCGATTTATCGAGCTCTAGTTTCTCACCTTTTGGCCAGAAAACAACATGAACATCTTATCCCAGTCTTCAAAGAGTTTTTAAATCTCAGTAACTTCAGTTTGTTGGCGATATCTCACCTCTCACAGCCTGCATGTCTTTGTGTTTTAAAGAGAGCGGCCCTCCAGTAAAGCCCTTTTATTTTCTTTCTAATCAGACACTTCAAACACACACTCCTGAAAACATGATGCGGACAGCTTTAAAAAACAGTCTACGCTCAGATGTCAACTTTTTTAACTTTCTGTCAGTCGCTGTTGTTGTTTTTTTTTTTACTTTGCGCTCCCTCCTCCTCCGCCCCCCTTCATCCTGTCATCTATAAATATTCTAGATGTTCTCTTTGATCCGGAATCAGATTGAGACGAGAGCTGCTCTCATGTTATCTGACGGCTGTCACCTCACCTTTATACTGCCATCTATACGTTACAAAACTCCACTCTGGAGACTTGGTGTTTACATCTGTCTCAGTGCGTGTGTGTGTGTGTGTTTCTGTGTGTGTGTGTGTAAATCATGCATGTGAAGGTTCTGCCAAGTTTGACGCCTCCGCCAGTGAGCGCTCCACTGGGGCCCCTCGGCACCTTTGGGAGATCTTGAAGGTGAGAGGAGAGAGGACAGCAGCTTTGTTTGAACTTGCTACCTCTGCCACCACCCTACCCCCTACCCTGTGAACCCCCCGCCCAGCTCCTACACACCATACACCCCCCTCAGGGCCCTGTAGCGGCAACAGCTCTTCTGGGCCGCCGTGCTTGCCGGCTGGCTCCCACCAGCCTACTGCTTAGCAACAGCCAATCGGCCAAGCTGGGTGACTTGCTGGCCAATTGCGTCGTAGAGACGGGCTAGTGCTCAGAATTTGAGTCCGCCGCATGGGTCTGGCTATAGTTAGGTAGAGGAGGAGGAGAAGTTTTTTTTTCCTTTTTCTTTTTAAAGGGGAGAGTTCATTCCCTGGTTGTTTTTTTTCCCTCACTTTGTTTCAGTAGTCTACTGTCTGTAACCAGGGAGATGTAGGGGGGTTTTATTTATAGAAACTGTCCCCAAAATAACAGGTCAAGATGAAGAGGACTGAACTCCCTGTGGGAAGTTTGAATTCGGCACTTCATACTCTGTTCTTGAAACACAGCCTGTGTACAGCGGTAGCTTCACAGTGGAGAGGTCTGGATGTTTAACAGGAGCTACCACACTCAGTGGCCCTCCAAACAGGCTTATATCATCGTTTTGAACCTGTTTGATCCCCATTATCTTCTCCTTATATCATCAAGTTTTTATTTGTGTCTGGTTTTAGCTCTTTGTTCAACAATTTCTTACACATCTCTTCATAATAATGTTGTTTTGAACTTGTCCTGTGGAGCAGAAGTTGCCTGAAATTGAGCAGTAGTTGCTGTTTTGGGGATATGATGACCTTCAGTGTCTTTGTCACTGACTCCCTCACCTTCTCTGCACTTGATGAATACAATAATCTGTCTTATGAAAGCACTCCTCTGCCTCATATGACAAAGTGTTTGTTTCATAACACAGTGTAGTAACAGAAATAGTAACCAGTTCTTCATTAATGTGATGCTAAACAACACTGGCTGTGAATACAATTACCAAAGGAGTGAATTTATTAGGTCAGTGGCTATTTCGGTAAGCCGGCAGGACCCATCCTGCAGCACTGCAGTATGGGTGGGGCAGAGGCAAAAAGGTGGGATGCTCAGAGAGAGGAAGGAGGGGAGGGAGAGAGAGACGGATGAAAACAAGGAGTTAGCTGCTAGTTAGAAGGACCACGCTGTCTTGTTTTCACTCTCGACGGCTGCTCACTGCTTAGCAACAACCAATCAGATCCTTGGATCATAACTGCACACCAGCCAATCAGCAGGCAGGAGTGTGGCGCCATAGAGTTTGGATTTTACCACGTGTGAAGAGATACGAGTCGGAGAGGGGAGCGCAGTTATCCGGGAGGAGAGAGAGGGCGATGGCAACACTTTTTAAATAGTGTTTTTATGCTGGTGGTACTTTTTTCTTCAACCACACCCTCTGCTCTCTGCTGCAGTGAGCGACCCTGTTGGATGTCAGGTTGACTTTTAAAGCAGACTGCACATCGCAGGGCTGTCACTCACTAAGGACGCTTGAGCTGTAATAAAAATGATCACTTGTTGTTTTGAACAGATAATGAGGATGGTTATATAAACCTTCAGGTCACATTAAGCTGTGTTTAAATGCTGCTCTTATGTCATCTGTGGTTATTAATGTCTCTGCAGGCTTAGTGTCATTTCCTTTTCTTAACTTACACATTTAATCTGCTTTTATTTTAAGGGTTCATTTATATTAGAGATTGTTAGTCATGTCTGGTTTCGTGCTGTGCTATCGCCTGCAGGTATTTAAGTCTTAAAATATCCTGCATTGAATCATGGGATTAACACAACTGGAGACTTAAAGGGGCCCTACGAGATACGAGGATTCACAAGTCAAGGCCTCTTTTTAGTATTTGTTATCCCTGTAACCAGTTTGCAGTTTCTGGTGTTGTTTGTCTTTTTACATGTCTTCAGTCTTACTCTGATGTTCAAGACATAATCTGAAATCAAGTGTTTAAAACCCTGGCCACGTTGTGCTCCCCACTAGAACATGCCCAGTTTAAAGGAATGCACTTGACTCTGCTGCAGCTGGTGGTGCTGGGTGCGGCCGGCTCAGAGCTGCATCCATAACTTTCTCCCCACGTGCTCCCCATGCTCTCATATTTTTGTTCTGCCTCTCGGTGGCTGCGCGGCAGGCTAACTGGCAGCTGCGCGGCAGCAGAACTCCACACTCCAGCGTGCATCCAGGCTGCTCGCTGTTGCATGGTTACAGACACTTCTGCTCTGCCATTGGCTCTGAAGGTGCAGAGCTTCCCGTGCATTGGCTGAGCGAGGAGAAAAACACAGCTTTCATTGGCTTCTGAGAAGTTGCAGGCTGTTGCGATTGGTGCGGCTCCACGGCTCCCGCTCCTTGGAGACTCTGCCTGTGTAAACATCCTGGTTGTTTCTTTCAATGGAGTGTGTTTACCAGCAGCTCAGTTTTCGCCGGTGTGTGCAGACTGAGGCTGAGTGTCTCTGAGGAGAAGAGAGTCTGGTGAGAGGGAGGATAATTGGCTCCCTGCTCCACCATACGCTTTGTGATTGAAGAAGCACCCTGCACCATTATGACACTTTGACAGTATTACAGGCGAGGACGCTAACAACCCTCAGTCTGTTGGCAGCCTTACCACCACTCTTTTTCTTTCTCCTTCTTTAAACTCCACTCCAACGTCTTCCTCAGCGTCTCCGCCGCCTGCATCTGTCACATCAGCAGAAGCAACAGCCCCACAGGCTACGTGTTATCCCTTCGGTGACAAGCGGAGCAGCAGCGTCTCTGGGCTCAAACATGGAAAATAAATTGCCCCAAGTTCTAAATGATACAGTGAGGCTGTTTGTTTTGTTTCAGTGGTTTTTATTGTTCAGTTTAGCGCTATTTTTGTAGCCTCCCCCTCCTCCTCTTATTCTCTCCATAGCCACCACGCTACCTTAGTTGTAGAGTTAAGTGCCCCCCTTATCAAAGCCCCCTCCCTACTCCTCCTTCTTCTTCTTCTTCTTTATCTGGAGTACAAAGAGTCACAAAAGCCTTTGATCCTCCTTTCAGAATAAAATTCTTCTATCTCTTATATCTCACCCTCTTCCCATCTCTGAAGTTGAACTCGATGCTCTCACTGACTTCGTCCTCACTTCTACATTCACAGCATGACTTGGAGGGGGGATTGTGGGGGGGGGGGGGGCGGGGCCGGCCCTGCAAAGGCCGCCAAAGCTTCCACCCTCTCAGAGAGCCGACTGCTTAGCAACAACCAATCAGCCTAATATTTTTGGCAGGTTCTCACAGCCAATCGAGGCGGTGCGAGAAGGGTTTTAGCGCTCTGTTTTTATTGGTGGCTGTGTGAAAAAACAATGTTTTTCTTAGTACTCTACACTTGAGTGCTACAGTGGTGAGGCTGATAAAGCTGAGAGCAGATTTGGGGAGATAATCTCGGCTTTGATGGGGCTGAAAGACACATGGCTCATTACTGTTAAGCGATCTTATTTGCATTTTTATGCAATCTTGCAGCTTTCATTGAGCTGGAAAAACAAGTCCAGAGCAAGACTTGTAACTCCCTGTGAATATGCCAAACATGAGTAAAATCTTCCTGAAATTGATCTGCTCCCCTTGAAACAATCCATTTCTTAGCTGTCCTAAAGCTTTTACATCCTTGAACATGCTCTCCCCCCCCCTCTTGAGTGAAGAGTGTTCGATAGGTGAAATCAATAAGGGATTATAGCCAGTCAGTGGCAATTCACCTGCTCCGTCTAAATGATGGATCGCTCAGGTGACGCAGAGAATAACTCTGCTTAGTTGACAACTGTCGCATTTCACGGTAATAAAGATGGATGCTGATGAGCTCTCATTTTCAGTCTGAGCCTGGGAAACGAACAAGTATCACTCCGTCTCTTCTTCCCTCTGCAACTGCTGTCTAGTAGCCCTCGTGGGAGGCAGTTAAAACCTCACATGCCCCAGTGGCCAACAGAGGGAAGCTCTTTCGGTCCCAGCTGTGTGGATGTGAAACAGTGTGCGCTCAGAGACGGCGTATGTGCTCAGCCGACTCTCGCCGGTTAAATAAAGCTAAAAGCCCCGTTGACAGCTTCTCCCCTAGACAGATACAAATCAATAGTCAGAGCTTGGCCACTGCCGGAGCTCAGCACATGATTGACAGGCAATGCGGCAAAACCCCTTAAGAGTTAGCTAAGGGTGGGGCTTGGTTGTCTCGATTAATTCAAGTCAGTTGGACTGTTTTTAACTAGACAAAAGAGAGAACAGTTAACAAATCCTGCTGTGTGTGTGAACCAAGAGTGGAATAAAACTGGTTTGTAGGATTTATACTTCACTACTAACAGAGAAAAAACCTTCATCACCATCATCCATCACCACGACTGTTCAAAAAAATCTTTTCTCAGGGGTAAAACTCTGAGGTGCTGTGAGGAAACCTAGGCCGATACATCATGTAAGGGAAAACATTTTCTACCCCTGCATCTTATTTTTACTCCCTGCATCTTATGTTACTCCCTGCATCTTATTTTACTCCCTGCATCTTATGTTACTCCCTGCATCTTATCTGTAGCTGCTCAATAAGTCTCTGCCAACAATGCATCTGAGTTAAATATGTGGAAAATACACCCACCATACTTTAAAATGACAGTTTTAAGTATTTAAAGAACTTTTTTTGGTATCCTGACCTGAACATCGTACGGCAGAGCAATTTGGCCACAAATATGATCACGCTTTTATTTTGTATTTATCAATATTGATATTTATAATGACATCTTTCTTTGAAACGTTGCTCATTTAAACATCACCCTGAGAATGACCGACCAAACTTTAATAAAAACGTGCAATGACTTTTGTTAACCCTTGGAGGAAAGTTGATTCACATGCACTAAAGTTGTTAAATTTCTCTTCTTTATTCTTCTTTCTTCTTATTTTTGAATCAAGGGTAAATTGAACTGGTTAGAAAATGCTGATGAAAGTAGTTCCATCATGTTAAAAAACAAAATAAAGTCCATCAGGAGGGGCTGCAAGCCAAGCTGCTGCTAATATTTAAGTCCACTTGGAGGACAATGGCCTCCATACATGAGGCACCACTAGGCTACCTGCGCCCCCAAATTTGTTTTATCACCGTGACTTGATCAAAGTTTTTGTTACCAGTGATGGCCAGATGTCTATAATCATGTTGAATAGGTTTAATTTGGAGTATCATCAGTGTTCTTCTACAACTCGCAAAAAATCTGTTAAAGCAAAATGACAAAAGTCTCTGAAGGGTTTTCTTGTTTTCTTGAGGGTGCCGATCTGCTCTTTCTCTGAGCTGTCGTCGTGGGCAGTCAAGCCAATATTTGTGAATTTTCTGCCAATGTTTGAGAGCCCAGAAGACAGCCGAGACTAAACTGAAATGTCACTGAACAGATCCATCCACTCTGAATAAAGAGACGAACATTGTGAACACATAAAACCTGGATTTACATGTAAATGGGCCTCATTTCATCGCAGTAAAGGAAAGGAAGGGGATCCGTCTTCACAGACTCCAAGTTTCATTTCCCAGACCGGGCTTAAATTCAGTCTCAGGTGATTCAGATGTGCTGCCTCTACGGGACTATTTTCACTTTTAGACTCTGATAGAAGTGGTTTTAAAAAGTGTGATGAGTGTGAGGGATTTTATTATTAATCTGTTCCATCCATTAATATCAAAAAGGTTCACTCATCACGAGCCCTTCCTGCAGAGTTAACAGCAGATCAGCATCATTGAACAAGTCCCTTTTCTGATGTATTCCTGTTTTGGCCCAATAACCGACCAGGGATTCAGGGTCTCACACATGTTCGTCCTGCTTTTTTAATGGGAATAAGTCACCATAAGTGGGACGTCTGGTCCGGTTTTGAACAATCTCCAGGCCTGGTCCCATCTTTAATCAACATGCCAACCCAGACTGGCTGACAGGATGGGGTTTGTCACGGCGCAGGTGTGCGGTTGGCTGCGATAGAAGGTCACCTTGATTATTAAACAAGGGTGAGGACAGCGGAGGGGAAGAACGCATCTGTACACCACTGAACAATTCTTCACCTTCACTTGTATGTGCTGGAGATTAACTTAAATCCCCACTGGGAGTATTGCTCTGAAGGACAACATTGGTATGATTTTTTTTCATGTGAACATTAGCTTGCAGAGAATCACTTCTGCCTTGACTAATGAACAACAGTCTCGTCAACCTTTGCGAATGTACAGCAGCATTAAGTGTCTACAGATCCTCATTGGACAGAGTGTTGAAGTCTTTCTGTTGTGTCCGCAGGTCTCTTGTGATCATCAGCACCCTGGATGGGAGGATTTCAGCTCTGGATCCTCACAACCAGGGCAGGAAGCAGTGGGACCTAGATGTCGGCTCAGGGTGCCTGGTGTCCTCGAGCCTCAGCAAACCTGAGGTACAGCGACTCACGTGCTGTTGTTTTTTTTAAAGAAACAAAGTACTCTTAAATACTTTCTTCTGTTCTGGTATTTATGGGAATTTATAAAGAACAGTGTTTTGGTACTGAGAATGTTTGCAGCTTATTTAATTGGATGTTCAGAGCGGCTTTCTTACATAGGTTTGATGACCCATGCGTACAAAATATACAAAACTTCATGACATCATAGATCTGTAGTAGGAATGGACCGATTTGACTGGTGAATAAATGGAGTAATATCGGCGCATATCTGCGATCAAATTAGCCGATACCGATAGTCACTGGATATGCTGATATTATCTGCTGGTCGATTAATCGGTCGGGCTCTAATTCGTAGTTTTAATTGATGAGTCTTTGTGTACCAAAAGTGGATTGACCATTTGTTCTTAATCATTTCTCATTCTTGCAACAGCAGAAGACACCATGCAGGAATGATTCAAATCCAGATCAGTCGGCCCTTGGTCTTGTACCTGACGTACAGGTGTGCTAAAGTTTAGCTTTTACAAATTCATGAGGCAATAACTGTAGAAACCTGCCAACAATCAGAAAATCTAACTCTTTCTAACAAAATGCAAATGCTGGTCTGTGAAGCAGAAGAGTTGAAATATCCCAGACTGGTAGATTTGAGATATAAAGAATCCCCCTCTCCCTTTTCTTCAAATACACTCAAAGGTCATCCACAGCCTCTTCAACTCTTCTTATGATTTTTTGGGAGGCTTATTATGCCTTTATTGAGATAGGACAGGGGGTAGAGTCGGAAATCGGGTAGAGAGAGAGAGAGTGGGGAATGACATGTGGGAAAGGTCAAGGAGCCTCAGGTCGCATTCCAACCCGGGCTGCTCGCTTTAAGGACAACAGCCTCTGTACATGGGGACGCGCAAATTAACCACTAGTCCACGGGCGCCCCTCAAGCTGACTTTGTAAGATGATTAAAATCTACTAGTTGATATAAAAAAGTCAATTTTCCACGGTCCTGACATGTCAGCATGAGGTTAAGGATGCACACTCGTCTGAGTCTCTGCCTCCGAACAAACACAGTCCCTCTTGGCTTTCCTTCTATAGACTGTGAGCCCAGCAATTGAACTCAGTGCACTTTGAACAGCCAGCCAAGGGTTGCTGTTGCTCACATTCATTTCATGCACACACAATACACAGCAGACATACTGCACACCCCCACATAAATCCGAGAGTAGCTGTATCGCCTGGAGGATTAGCCTCTTTGTTGACTATATTGGTTTACACATACGAGCGCAGCTAGACCCTCGTATGAACATGTATACAGGCGCTTTAACCGCCCACACCGACATGCTGAAAGTGAAGCCAGACCGGAGCCTCGCTCTCTCAGATGCAGGCTGGAGACTCTCTCGTTTGTTTGCTTTGATGTGGACTCGCTCCGTGGCTGTGAGAGTTTAGCCTCAGGGAAAAAGTCTCTGATTCTAACAAGGGTCCGGGTGGCTGCTGGGATCAGATTAATGTTTGTCTGCTCGTGTTGGTGAGGCAAGTTCGAGGGTAATGAGCTCTCTGCTTAAGTAGTCAAGTATGAGAATAAAAAAAAACGTCAACCACAACCATCATGACGTTTAATACCTTTTGACAGGTGGGGGTTTTCCTCCCAAAAAGCGCTTGTTATGTAGTTTTTGGTTCCCACAGAGGAATATGATGCACTCCATTCAGTGGTGGATAACACAGATAAAAAAAAACAACCCAGTCTGTTTGTTAGCACTCACCACTCAGGAGGGGGGGGGGATAAAATGAAAAGCAAGAAGCGCTTTGTTCAAAAGATAAAAACGTGAATGAAATCAAAGCACTCAAAGAATTCTTCAAAAATCCAAACACAGAAACTACATGTTAGTCATTCCAGAAGAACCTGTTTCCAGCGTGTGAGCGAGGAGCCTCTTATTATCAGGCGCTGAAGTGTTTCTCAAGTGTGCGGTAATTAGCATGAAAAATCTGGAGCCTGAAAAGTTCCCTGATTAGCAAACCCACCATTAAAAGGAAGGAAGTAATCAGTGAAATCAGCTGCTGCACTGTGGGTGTGGAATGAAATCCTCGCGCGTTAGCGTGATGGCACGTGGTTTAGAAGGGCTGTGTTTTGGTTTAAAACACACAAAAAAACTGAATTCATCAACCTTTTATTCGAGGCTCCTCGGAGGTTATGATTTGGGAAAGCCCTTAAGGTACCTCAAAGCATTTTACAGTTAGGATTGTGTGAAGAGAGTTCAGCTTTTCCCTGGCTGCATCCGAATGTGAATCTGACCTTGAATATAAAGTGGCACATGACACTTAAAGGAGCTTGTTTTGGTGATTTCACTGATGGTTTTTGGGAGTGAGTTCCAGAGTGTGGGAGTGGCAATGGAGAATGCCCCCCAGGACCTATGGTTTGTCCTGCAGGGGGGGGGGGACAGGAGGTTTGCATCAGCAGACCTCAAAGTGCGGGGTGGTAGCGTGCTGGAGGAGGAGCTCAGACAGGTAGGGGGGGGGGGGACAGGTAATGGAGGGCTTTGTAGGTGATGATGAGGAGTTTGTAGTGGATACGCTGGACTGGAGGATGAGGAGCCAGTGGAGGTTATGAAGGATGGGGGGGGGGGGTGATGTGGTCACGAGTGCAGGAGTGTGAGAAGACGAGCAGCAGAGAGTTTTTAACTTGATTAAAAAAGACTCATCACCCAATCTAGTCGACACCAGAATAACAACATGGTTAAACAAATGATGAATAATCTTATATGTTGGTCCTCGGTGCTGGTAAAAAGTTGTGATCAACCTGTAAAGCAGCCACCCAACACTAGCCGGGGCTGTAGCTGTACACTGGCCGTAGCTCTGGGTAACAGGCGTGCTCTCCTCGATCCACCACCGGGATAATAGTAGAGCAATGGCGGACAGGCATAGCCCCCCGCCGTGAACAAGCAAGTCTGGAAGATATTAGTGGCAGGCTGTCTTGAAATGTTCAGGAGTTTTCTGGAGTGAAAACGGCTTACGTTTCTATTTTTCACAGCTGCCTTATATTCTCTCAGAGGACAGGTGTGTGAGACTTCACAAGAAGTGCCTTGAAATTCATAGACAAAC
Source organism: Tautogolabrus adspersus (assembly GCA_020745685.1). Lineage (NCBI taxonomy): Eukaryota > Metazoa > Chordata > Actinopteri > Labriformes > Labridae > Tautogolabrus > Tautogolabrus adspersus. Next base: position 24,642,196 of record CM036552.1, read on the forward strand.
ACACATGTAACATCCTCCTGTCTTCCTGCAGTGTGCTCATGTTGTGACAGCCGATGCTGACTCTGTGTGTGTGTGTGTGTGTGTGTGTGTGTGTGTGTGTGTGTGTGTGTGTGTGTGTGTGTGTGTGTGTGTGTGTGTGTGTGTGTGTGTGTGTGTGTGTGTGTGTGTGTGTGTGTGTGTGTGTGTGTGTGTGTGTGTGTGTGTGTGTGTGTGTGTGTGTGTGTGTGTGTGTGTGTGTGTGTGTGTGTGTGTGTGTGTGTGTGTGTGTGTGTGTGTGTGTGTGTGTGTGTGTGTGTGTGTGTGTGTGTGTGTGTGTGTGTGTGTGTGTGTGTGTGTGTGTGTGTGTGTGTGTGTGTGTGTGTGTGTGTGTGTGTGTGTGTGTGTGTGTGTGTGTGTGTGTGTGTTGGACTCCTCTCCGTGTGTTTTCACCTGTTGGCTCTCATTTGGGTGACAGAGCGGAACGAGGAGAGATGCCTGTCAGCTCTGAACCTGATGACTGGCTGTGACGTCACGTGTTATGAATTCCAGAGACTGTTTGTGTTTGTGTGTCTTGTTTGTGTGTGTGTGTGTGTCTTGTATGTGTGTGTTTGTTATGCCCGTACTTTATTTAATTTTAAATCTAGCATGCCCTGTCTGCCCTCTGTAACCTGGGATGACTGTCTGCCCTCTGTTATTTTGTCTGGGTTGATGGTTAGGGTGCTGCCACTGGCTACTACCACCACAACAACCCACCCCCACACCCCTTCCCTCATCACCCCCCACCCCACCCTCCTTAGCGCTTAGCAACAGTTTCATTGGTGCTTGCCGGGTCCCTGAGACACGAGTCTGCTCGGTGATTAGAGGCTGGGGGGTTCTGCCGCCGTGTCATTGGCTGTCTTCAACGTGCCGAGGAGGAAGCAACCAGTCACCTGCTGCTTCCTGGGGAGTGTGTTAGTGTGTGCGTGTTTGCGTGTTTGTGTGTGTGTGTGTGTTTTCTTTTCTTTTTTTTGTGAAATGAGGGACAGCAGAGCCACAAACAGCATTGTCTGCAGAAAAAGAAGCCATCACTTCAAAAAGCCAAAAGTCGCTAGGGGGTATAAGAGGGGGGTGAAGGGTGTGTGTGTGTGGAGTGGGGGGTTACAAAGAGGAAGTCAGTGCCAACGTGGAGTGAGTCATGCTGGGGGGCTAAAGGGGTGAGGGGGGGGGGGGGGTTGATCAGGGGTGGTGAGGTAATGCCTTCGACCAGAGATGATGTCATCACAGAAGAGACAATACACACATACCCACACCTCTGCCGGCATGCAGCGTGTATGAATGAGAGAATTTGATAGATGGCTACACAATGACTAACGATTGATCGCCTCGCTGTGACTAATGTGACAAGCAATAATTCTTCCAGCGCGGCGATGGAAATGAAAAGGGCCAGATGGGCGATATTTTTGGCACAAAGTCGATCTCTCCCCCTCTCTGCCGGGATGTTGTTGTTTTTTTACTGTGTTTATGTTTTGTTCTGCTCAAACCGGCAGCACTTCTCGGTCTCATGCTGTCTGCCGCCTTAAAGTGGAGCATCAGACTTGTGGGCCAACAGTGGCACATAAGGGGCGGGCGGGAGCTGACACTGTTTGACAGGATCGCTGGAGCGTCGGCAGCCGCACACACACAAACACACCCACACATTCCTGAAAATGGCCAACCCCCACCCCACTCCCCCTGAACCTACACCCCCTCCATCTGCACATGTCCCCAAAGTAGAATACAATGACATGATTAGTCATCAACTAATCATGAACTGCTACACCTCATATGGATTAATACCCCAATCAAACAAGAGTAATGTGCCATAACAACACTCAGAGAGATATTTTGGGTATTATTATGCTGTAACGCAGACTTAGTGTTAACCCTTAGTGCCAGAAAACCCGACATGTTTAACCACAATCTGACCTTCCACGGTGCAGACATACAGGAAGTGCTCCCTGCAGACAACAGACGAATATCTACAGTGAATAAATAACTGAATGACTCTGAGCAGAGAGAAACACATCCTCTCTTACATTCAAAAAGAGACGAGGCGAAGACATGAATGAGACTTCTGTAAAATTAATAGGCGAGGGGAATTCATTGCACACACACACACACACAAAAGAAAGAAAACGCACAGAGAAGGAAAATGTTTTTGCTGAGGGGACAGTTTTTTAATCACTTTGAATGTTTTTTAAAGAAACGGTTCCTTTTTGAATATTTAATGTTTTATTCCCTCCAATTAAAAAATGTTACATCTGATACTTTTCATGTTTTCTTTTTTGGGCTTTTTACGCTTTTATCTTAGAGACAGGACAGACACTGGATAGAGTCAGAAATCAGAGAGAGAGAGTGGGGAATGATATGTTAGAGGAGCCACAGGTCGGATTTGAACCTGGGCCATCCGCTTAGAGGACCACAGCCTCCGTACATGGGGCCTCCACGCTAACCACTAGGCTACAGGCATTGTCTGAAGATGCAGCGACAAAAATTAAACATTAGTAACCTTTTATTAATTTAATGCAAAGACTTCTTTTTTAAACAGAACATTACAGAGTGTTTTAACTCCATACACAGAACACAGTACATTTCCTTTTAATTAAGTTTATTCATAAAATCAAGACGGGGTGAACACATCTCGTGAAAATACATCCCTTTGCTCAAACCTTGTTTATTTCTGGAGAGCTATGCAGCAGATCATTTTGAATAATTGTATTCAAAGCGGCAGAACAGCTGGTTAACATTTTAATGGAGTGCATCTTTTCCAGGGATAGCTTGCAGGATTTCTGAAGCTTCATGGCACAGTTACTCTAAATGTGTAAATGTACCCAGCCAGCATATATCGGGGACGAGAGGGAAACTAATGTCATCTTGGATCGTGTTCTGCAGCTCTGATGCCAAAAGCCATAAACATAGTGACACTATGAGCTGGATTCTGTCATTTAGCGTACGATAACTACCTCAGATCTTTATTCAAGCAGTGGAAGGGGTCCCATGGAGTTCACTGAAAACTGTATCTTGAGTTGAGTGTTAACAGAACAGCTTCAAAAATCAAGGGTTTAGATCTTTAAATCCAGATTTCTTTCATGTAGAAAACAACAAAGTGTATATCGCTGGGAACTTCCACTGAATATAAATTCTTAACTTGTGGAGTCGTCTCCGTCTCGTCCTGGTCAGAGATTTTTAATAGCTGAACTTTATCCTCCTCCTCGATCTCTTAAATAAAGACTAACTATAATCCTAAATTCAATGTTGACAATAAAGTACTTCTTTGGAAGGAGTGGGCAGAAAGAGGCATCCTTATATTAGATAATGTAAACAGCGCCAATACACTAAAATCATTTGATGACTTTAAACAACAACAACATGGTTCTTATCTTCAGCTACGCCGTGGGTTGCAAAAGGCTTTTGGGTCGAGTTTACAATCTCCAAAGTCAGCAGATAAGTTGAATGAAATGGTGCAGGTATATCGGGTGAAGGTCATGAAGCCGGTACATATTAGAGGATGCTCATAGCATACGGAGGAGGTATTGTTGTTGTCACAGGGAAGACAGTAAGTTGTAACAGATTGCACTTTGTATACCATGTGATGACACAAAACAACAATATAAATCATTTCTCACACTGCAGTCGTTGAAACGACAGTGTCCTGATATTTAACGGGTCCAAGGCCGTGGTTATTCATTTACCAGACATGCCTGTTTCAGAGAGCCTGTTTGATGCAGTGATCATTGTAAGACCGGCAAAAACTGTAGGAATGGGTTTGAGTGGCAGAGTTTGGAGTTTCTTCAGTCTACTGCAAAACTTAAACTCTTCTCCCAAAGAAACGTCCGGATTGTTGTCGTTGTGGACTTTATTTATCTTCAAAATCTGAAAATGAAAAGCTTCAAAATTGTCTAAACTGCAGCAAAAGAATCAAATGATTGAACATCCAGGAAGTGTAGCGACCTGGATGGATTTCTTTCGTATGTTCAGTATGTTAATGGACGAGTTGAGCCGCTGAGATAGGAGGTCTGTGCTAGACCGGATCAGACGCACACAGATTAAGGAATCAGGAGCCGGATGACTCATCCACCACTCTGAGAAGTTCCCCTCCTGCTTTAAACCTCTTTGCACCCCCTCACGCCATTCCAGCATGGTGTGATGTGATGGTCAGATTGTTAACCCCTCCTCCTCCTTTCACTAAATTTATCCTCATCTCTTCTCTATCTCTAAACCCCCCCCCCCCCACACACACACACACACACCTCCCTCTTAAAAAGATGACATCACCTCTGCTCTTGGCTCTGCTTTCGAGTAAATCACCCTGTCACACGTTTCTGCCTCCTGGCACTTTTTCAATCCACCACGAAGCTATTACACGGACTTCTTTAATAGTCTGATAGGGTGTCCGAAACCAGGTGATTTATAGGCTACAGGTTCAATACGGTCTGCACCTGACGTCTCCATCCATTTGTATCAATCACACTCGAAGGATCAGTAATGGTTTTGTTTTTTTAAGTTATTTTTATTGGATAGGACAGCTGAAGGGAGACAGGAAATGTTGGGAGGAGAGAGTGGGGGATGTCATGCAGCAAAGGTACGAGGTCGGATTCGAACCCATGGGGGCGTGCGATATAACCACTAGGCTATCGGCGCCCCATTGGATCAAACTTCTGTTCCTTAGAGTGAGTCACAACTTGGACTACAAATAAAGTCTTTCTTTTTCATGACAGCCTCTTAACGACTGAAGAAAACACTTCCACCCCCTGATGAGCTAAAGCTATGGAGGCTAAATCAGGATTAGTCTCAGATTTTTACAATGATGTCATTCTTACCCCCCCCCCCCCCCCCCCCACAGTGAGCACCCAATAGCACACACACAGTTCTTCGGTTCCACACATATATAGAGATCCAGGTTAATTACTTAGGCTCTTAGTTGTGTAATGGTCCCAAGCCTGTGGATTGAGTCCAAGTGTGCGGGGGCTAAAGCTGCTGCTGCTGTGTGGGCCGATGTGTGTCGGCCAGTGTTGTCTGCGTGGGCTGGTGTCTTTGTGCTTGAACCCTTGTCTGTCTGAGCTGAAAATCACTTTTTGCAAACTGTAACAGATATTTCAGGAGGTTTGGTTTGTGTTAGAGGCTATTGCATCAGGCAGCAGTCATTACAAATAACATTCTTATACTTTGGGTATTTATGCGGTTCAACTTACACGGCAAACTCGGGTAAAATGGTGCACCCTGTTTTCGATTGAATGTGCCCAAGAGGCAGCTCTTCACCACTTCTCAAAGTTAATTTACATGAATAGACTGCATGCTTCAATTCATTAAAAGAAGTAGCAAAGATGTGGCAAGACATGGAGGGGCAAAGTTACAACTCAAATAATTGAGATGTCATAACATTAGATAAGTTTCACAACATCAAGCCAACCTATAAACTGGCACACAAGGCAATGCAATGAAAAAACCATGACTGAGAACCTTAAACAGTCCTGATGAGAACGTATTCACTTCTGTATTAAGCAAGAAATGGCCAAAGTCCCTCTCTGTCATCTTTTGGGATATTTAGATATTTAATTTAAAGGTCACATGTTGTGTAAAATCAACTCCACCATGTTTCTCTAACTCTAACATGTGTCCCTAGTCTGTCTACAAACCCCCCAATGATGAGAAAAGTCCATCCTCTCTTCTTTTGCCTGCTCCACTTTTCAGAAAATGTGTACTCAAACAGGCCGTTTGGAGAGTTTCCCTTCATGACATCACAAAGGGCAGTAACCCCTCCCCCAGGTGGGTGACACTCCCACAGCTAGGTGTTTGTTCTACCCTCTGAGTCTGCCTTCTCACCGTAAACAATAGGACATGGAGCGAGAAAGCCCGAGCCACCCAAGTCCTTCCAGAGAGGGGCGTGGTCAGACACAGCTCATTTACATTTAAAGCTACAGACACAGAAACAGCCTGTTCTGAGCAGGGCTGAAATAGAGGGGTTTATAGGCATGATCAAATACAGGATCAGAGTGGATTTAGAACAAGACACTTCACACACATGTTTTGGGGAGCTCTGAGACTTATTTAAACTGGGTGACGAGGACGATAGATTAACTTCAGGGATGGACTAACGTTGAGTTCTTCCTGCAGGTGTTTGGCGATAAGATGGTCATTCCTTCACTGGATGGTGCCTTGTTCCAGTGGAACCGGGACAGGGAGAGTATGGAGGCAGTGCCTTTCAGTGTCGAGTCCCTGCTGGAGTCCTCCTACCGAATCGGGGATGATACTGTTCTGGTTGGGGGCAAATCCCTCACTTCCTATGGCCTTGGGGCGTACAGTGGCAAGGTCAGTGAAAACTCTTCTATTATCTATTGAAGGATCTGACAAAGTACAAAGAATTGAATCTTATCGAGGCAGACTAACCTTCTTTGTAATACCCCGCTTTTTGCCTCAGCTTCGGTACATCTGCTCCACGGTGGGCTGCAGTCGCTGGGGGGATGACGAGATGGAGGCAGAAGATGTGCTCCTGCTGCAGAGGACTCAGAAGACCGTGCGAGCCATCAGGCCGCGATCAGGGATGGAGAAGTGAGTTTTATTCGATCAATCAGTCAAGTCTGTCATTGGCTGTCAGTCAGACGCTCAGTCAGCGTGAGAGTCAGGAAGCAGCTGCTGCTTCTTGTTTGGTGTTTCAGAGAGCATGACAGCTTCCGTCTGTGGTTTTGAAAACATTTAGCCACAAGTAATTAAGCACGTTTTCTGTTATCACTCTGGACTGATCATTTAATTGAATTTTTTGTATCTACCTCCGTGTCTCGAACACATTTGCTGTTATCAAATTGCCTTTACATTTGGATATTAAAGGCAAGTAAAGTTTATTTGTATAGCACGTTTACAAAAGGCTCAGCTGACCAAAGAGCTTTACAGACCAGGCATTATAGATCACAGACAAACATGATAGTATTGAATACAAAAAAAAACTTAATTTATATAAAAATAGGGCCTGCAACTGAAAGGTGCAGTCGCCCCTGAGTTTGAGCTGATCAGGAGGGACGACAAGGAGAGACTGCTCAGAGGGCCTGAGTGATCGTCCTGGGGTGAAGGGGATTAGGAGCTAACATAGATAAGATAGGGGCTAAACCATGGAGTGACTTTAAAACAAGTAAAATGAATTCTCAAATCAACTGGTAGCCAGTGAAGGAAGGCGAGTTCAGGGTTGAAGTGCTCTCGTTTACATGTACCTTAAAGCATCCATTCAAATACAGGGAGGAATTCATGATTTTGTTTTACCCATATCCCCTATTATAAGCTAGAAATTACAACTGTGCACTTCCCCTCTTGTTGCTAGGTGGAACTTCAGTGTCGGAAACTATGAGCTGAAGTTCGTTCCTGAGATGCAGTCGGGAATGAACTTCCTGGAGGGAGAGGTTGCGAAAGGCGAAGCCTGGAGGGAGAGTCAGCGAGTCATCACTGATGAACCAAAGGACAGCGAGAGCACAGAGAAGCAGCCAAAGCACAAGAAGAATCTGGACCTGGTCATCAAAGTCTCTGTTCCTGATTGGAAAGTCATGGCGTTCAGCAGTGATTCTGAGGGACAGCTGGTCTGGGAACGTCAGGTAATGCAACAAGCATGTTTGTTGGTTAATTCAGATTGTGCTTGTAGTGGAGAGACTCATTCTGTATCACCTGTTTTGTGTAGTTCTGCACCCCAATCGCTTCGGCTTGGCTTGTGGGCGGAGGTAAAGTCACACCGATCACTCTGTTTGACGACAACGCCTACAGCAACCAGTCTGAAACCGATGACGAGGATAGTGATAAAGGAGATCCAAAGAAGGCCAGAGGAGCTGCCGAGTCCAGCGTTTACCTCGGTAAATTCACACACAGATGCTCCTAGCGTCCGAACTTAACCCGGCCTCTGTCAAATGCTGACACTGCATTCGTCTACCTGCCACATGGCGGTTCATTTTTGTAAGAAAGAATCAAACTATGCTGAGTTTTGGGCGTTCGTTGTAGATGCAGCTTCTTTCTCTTTGCTGTCTGCATGTTGGTGCTACGTGGTGGCGAGCTGACACACAAACATGACCTTTGATGCTCATGCATGCACATACAGGAACACCAGCCACCATGTGCCACTGTTTGCTCATGATGCAACAGATCACAGATGATCCGTGATCAGTACAGAACAGCCCTCATCGTTTGGAACGCATCTCATTTGCGAATAAATGAAATATATCATCATGGTGTAAATACCTGTGCAGAGTCTCAGTGAAAAGTAGTGGGCATAGGCGCCATGGAGATCTGCTGTAGGAATGTGAAGACGGTTTGATCACAGCCTCCTTTAGTCTGTAGCTGTAGACATATCCACACAGAGCGTGGTCCAAAAAACGTACGAGGGCGTCCCTTAAAGCACGCACCCACTTTGCTGTTTTCTGGCAGGGAATCATGGGAGTGATTCTCACTGCTACCCCGCCTTATTTATTTCTTTATTTATTTCATGGCTCCTCCACCAAGGCTGATAAGTCCAAAAGTCGATTTGGGACCCTGAATACTCACCCTGCATGCTCGTGTATGTTTATGTAATAAGAAGTTGTCATATTTGTTATTCATGCGACTCTTTTCAGCTCTCATCCTTTAAAGTCGTGTCAGGTGTTCCACAGAATCGAATGCATTTGTCGCTCTTTCTGTTAATCAGGGATGTTCCAGGGACAGCTCTACCTCCAGTCCTCGGTGAGGATCACTGAAAAGTTCCCCTCCAAAGCTATCGGATCAGAAAAGGACATCATTCCTCTACCCACTGTCAAATGGAAGCCTTTAATCCGTAAGTCCTCACCTCCTTTAGTCGTTAGGTGTTGAGCGTGATTACCTAGATTGTGAGGGCAAGCCGTGATCAAAGACTCGCTTCATTATTATTTCTTTAAACACAAAGGGGATACTGTTTCTTGTTGTCAAGAAAAGATAATTAATTAGCAGCCTCGTGGGCTGGTTCTGTGTAGCTCCGAGCGTCCTCCTCTTTCCCTTTAATGTATGACTTTGCTGCGATTGTTATTCCTACTCTATCGATCCCTACTGAGATCAAAGCACTCATTCATCTTGTCCTTGACACAGATTCCCCGTCTCGGACACCAGCCCTGGTTGGCTCTGATGAATTCGACAAGTGTCTGAATAATGACAAATTTTCCCATGAAGAATACAGCAACGGAGCCCTGTCCATCCTCCAGTATCCATACGGTAGGAGCCTCCTACTGTACCACAGGCTGTTTAAGACCACAGCTATGTATATGTAAAGGGGAGTCGCATTAATCAAACTCTGCTGACTGATTTCTGGTTTCACCTCCCCCCCTAGACAACGGCTACTACTTCCCATACAGCAAGCGTTACCGGGAGAAGCGTGACAGTGCTGTGAGCCTCATAAATGGAAACGGTGCAGGAGGTGAGACTCGCAGAAAGAAGGACCCCGTGCTGCTCCTGCCCTGGTGGAAGGAGATCCTGGGCACCATCTTCTTCTGCATCGCCGCCACCACCTACATCGTCCGCAAGTTCTTCCACCCCCCTGCCCCTGTGACATATGTGAGGGTAAGAGCACTTTTCTCTCTGTGACGACGCCCCAAATACTTAAAGCTGACCACATTAAGACCACTGAGACAACCCAAAGTTTTAAGATCTTATTGACGTTACATTTTTACAGTTTTCATCATTTATAATAATTATAATAATAACTTAAAAAACAAAGGTTTACAAAGTGCTTTGACACGCGCAGAAGCAAATATAACAACAAAGCACAAGAAGCCAAACAACAACAACAACACGACAACAAAGCAACTCACGGATGAGACACGCAACCATCAACAGCAAAACTCCAACAGTAAAAGAAGCTAAACAAAACCTTAACATCTTCAGGATTCAAGCAACATTGGGTGCCTGTAGCCTAGTGGTTAGTGCTTGCGACCAATGTACAGCGGCTCAACTCCTTGAGAGTGGAGGCCCAGGTTCAAATCCGGTCTGTGGCTCTTTACCCGCATGTCATTCCCCAATCTCTCTCTCTACCCGGTTTCTGACTCTATCCACTGTCCTGTTTCTACAATAAAGGGCCAAAAATAAATCTTTGAAAAAAGAATTCAACATAATAACTCATAAAAGTCAGGCAACACAGGAACCCAGGCAACTTCGGTCGAGACCAAGTGACCAAGATAAGATAGAAGATAAATAAGCAATAAAAAGAACTCGAAACAATCAGCAATGAGAGCATGTGGGGCGCCTGTAGCCTAACGGTTAGTGCTCGCACCCCATGTACAGAGACTTTAGTCCTGGAAAGTGGGCAGCCCGGGTTCAAGTCTGACCTGACGCTCCTTTCCAGCATGTCATTCCCCACTCTCTCTCTCTCCCGGGTTTCTTCCAAAATAAAGGCATAAAAAGCTCCAAAATAATCCTTTAGAAATAAGAGCATGTCCCCGTCTTTAATTTTTCTTATTTTCACTTTGCTAGCTTTTGGTCACATTTTGGTCACATGCTTGTCCAGTCATGTTTGAAATGTGGTTTAAGTTATGTGAGCTTGAAGTCAAACAAGGGTTGACACTGTGACATTCTTAAAGTGAGATTAAAAACAAGTTCAGCCGTGGCGGATACATGTGTGAAACTATAACCTCCTCATTGTGTCTCCTCTGTCCTCCTTCTGTCCCCTCTGAAGCAACGGAAAGAGTCAGAGACCCAGTGCCAGACAGACTGCAAGTTTGACCTTGAGGTTGTTGAATCCAAAGAGCCTGTTGCTATGGAGACCCGTTCCAGCGACTATGTGTCCAGGTACGTCTTTAAACACGCTGTGAGGCTCTGTGTACATGATTTAATAGTCATGACTCAGGAGAACTCCACTCACTCACTGTGCTCAGAAATTGCTATCCTCACTCCTGAAAGTCATGCGCCAGTCTCACTCCTTCAAGGTGTAGCTACACATCCGGCACTGTTACCATGGTGACCACTGGTCTTCCAGCCTGTCTGCCTTGATAGGACCGGGCAGAGATGCGAGATAGGAGCTGTAGTAGTGTATGATTGGATAACTCAGCTGTTTGCCTTCGAATGAAAATGACCTTGGCCCCCGCAGACCCCCACCCCACCCGGCAGCATCTGCCACAGGGTCGCAGTGTCATTTTACATCACTGTCAGCACATTGTCAGAATTTTTGTTTGTTATTTTTGTCATCCCAAATTTGATCAGTAGCCATAATTTATGAGCTGCCACTGACCTCCTGCAGTCTGATCGATGGAGTTTGCATGTTAACGTTTGTTGGCTAAATATTATACCCCCCGCCCCGCCCCAAAACATGAGCGAAAAATCAGATTAAAACCGTGGATTTTGTCATCCCCTCGCATGTTCTCTTCTTTTGATCCACCCTAAAATGACAAACATTCCCCCCCCCCCCGCCCCTCCCCTTTGAAGCTGCAGCTGCAATCCATACAAATTACTTTTGCTGCAAAAGTGTCCCGAAATAAAACGGGCTGTTTGCTGCAGCAGCTGAAGCGAACATGAGTCAGGAGAGTCAGAAGTGAGATCGAGATCAGGATACAAGGCCACACAAGTCTTCATGAGGCCGCTTTCAGGAGCACGAGCAGGGCGTAGAAGAAGATTTACTTAAGACCTGAGGAACCCCCCTTTTGCCCTCATGTATGGATGCATACATGCTCACAGATGCTGATCGTTTTAAAGTGTCCTACAGTTTTGGAGCTGCAATGATAAAATCGATAATTAAAGCAATTAATGATAATCGTCAATTTCTCTGATTCATCATTTGAAAAATGAATGTTTTCAGATTTCTTTACCTTTGCAGGACAGTAAGTAAATATCTTAAAGTGTATTTCACTCATTGACCAAACAAAACGATTAAATACAAAAATAAAACCTCAAATCTTGAATGAAAAGGAGCAGAAAGAAGACTAATCTTAAATAATCTGCCACTCAGAGACATTAACTAACAAAGCACATAATTCAATGAAACATTAACAAACTGGGGTGCCGGTAGCCCAGTGGTTAGTTTGTGCAGCCCATGTTCAAATCTGACCTGTGACTCCTTTTCCACTCTCTCTCTCTCCCTCTCTCTCTCTCACTCTCTCCCTCTCTTTCCTTTCTTCGTCTTCCTGGAGTAATAATGAACTCAGAACGAGGATGTCACAACTGTAAACAACAAATGAATATTCAGCTTTACATTTAGGCCACGACGGTAATCCTAAAATCATCCCTCCAGACTAGCACTGATTATTTACTCTCCTCTGCACAGCTTCGTAAGACTTCTCTGTTCAGCATGAGGCCTCTAAGTAGAGTCTGTCTTCGCCAAGCAGTTTTCTGACAGCGTGAGATGAGTTTGAATTCATGAACTAACTGTTGCTTTGTGTGAGTTGGTTACCTGCCAGCTCAGCCACAGGCAGCTCTGACAGGTCTTTGGCTGCTTATTACCCCTTTAACCACTTAATAAGCCTCCCTGACCGAAACACACAGTGTGATTCCTGCTCTTTGAAGTCGTCAGCGATGCAGGAGAATGAAAGAGTATCTGTGCTACCTCTGAGACCTGTGTGATTCCTGACCAAAGTGTCTCCTCCCCAGGTACCTGACCGACTTTGAGCCAGTGCAGTGCCTCGGCCGCGGGGGCTTTGGTGTCGTGTTTGAAGCCCGCAACAAAGTGGACGACTGCAACTACGCCATCAAACGGATCCGTCTGCCCAACAGGTGGCTGCTCACACCACGCACTCTCTTGCTCGAGGCTATTAGCTCTTCCTTTTCTGTCTCTGGTTTCCTTGTTGTTAAACCGAGTTATGCAAGAGGAAGCCTGCTTGTCCGAATACTGAAAACAACACAGACATTTTGGGACAAATATCCGACATGCATTTATGTTTATTCTGACAGGCATGGAAATTAAGTGTTCAGCTGCAGCAGATCTGCATGAATTTATATTTCAGCCTGCTGTGGACTGATTCATCACACAGTGCAGAACAAACAAGCCTGGAAATGATTTGTATGCCCCGTGTTTTATTGGTGCCTTATCTCCGGGCTGATGTGACTGTCATTTAGACGGTTGTTGTTGTGCAACACTTCCTGTTAGTTTGATCTTGAAACAGTTTTACATAAGTTCATTTGAAGTGTTTACTTTTCACGCTGAGTTGTAAATGATTTAACGCTTAAACTCGTACTTTGCATCTTTCAGGGAGCTGGCCCGGGAGAAGGTGATGCGAGAGGTGAAAGCCCTGGCCAAGCTGGAGCACCCAGGGATCATCCGCTACTTCAACGCCTGGCAGGAGAGCCCGCCCGAGGGCTGGCAGGAGGAGATGGACCAGAGGTGGCTAAAAGACGCCAGGTGAGCCGCAGCTTTAAAAACCATTACCCATCCTCCACAACTCAGCAGCTCAAGCTTGGAGCGGATACTATACTACCGGGAATCTGCTGTTTTTTTAGGGGGTGCATCCATGCAGAAATATAAAACATCTGCTCAGGAGAAATTAGAACATTTCTGACCTTTATTACACCACTGATTTTATGTCACTCGCCTCACTTCACTGGTTGATTGAAACAGATGTTTAAATGTCTGCAGAGAGAAAGGGCTTATTGCACAGGATTGTGTTCAGCAGGTGAAAAGAAAGTGTGGGGTCACGTCCCGGCTCTTAAGGCCTTTAAAAGTTTATCAAAACAAAATAGCAAAAAGTAATTCACAAAGAGGGTGAGGTGTGTTTGTCAGTGAATCAGTGTGTCGGCTGGTGTGTGAGTGTGCTGTGTGTGCACCATGTTTTGGTAAGTTGTCAAACTAAGCAAACTACGACCAAAACATGGTGCAACGAGGAGCTGTGGTGATGATGAGAGGCTGTGAGCGATTGAGAGTGAACGGGTTGACTGCTGGATCTTAAATAGCCTTCACCTGAGAGGCTGGCCAGGTCTGCCCGGGTGTGGCCTCGGAGCAGCTTGATAAAAAACTTGAGGAGAAGACGTGTATTAGTTTCATCTTTTATGATCAGCTCAAGTACGATTGAATGAAGATACATGCAGTCCAAGATGTCCAACAACTTTTAAACTTCTCATGTTCGAGTCGTAAAATAAATGTTTCTCCATCATTAAATTGTAATGGATTACATCAGTCCAGTTCTTGTTAGAAACTACAGCAGTGTCTGGTCTTGGACCCAGGAACAGTTTTGTGGTTTTTATTTGATGATATGTGTAATTCTGTTGTCAACATATCTTCTTCCTCTCTTTCAGTACCACCGACTGGCCAATGAGCTTCCTGGACCACATGGAGGCGCTGTCAGTCAAAGTTCCAGTGTCCAGCTCAGTGTCACCTGTCGCGGGGCCTGCAGGAGACGCTCTGGAGGTCTCCGTAGACACACAGGCTCTTCTCTCCAGCAGTACTGAAGGTGCTGTAGGATTTGGTGTTGACATCAGAGACCTGTCCTTCCAGCCGATGTTGGGCCACGACAGCCTGATGTCTGAGAGGGACAGCCAGGCCGACCCCGACGCTTCAGACACCCCCCACTCCTTCGAGCTGTGTCCTCCACGCGGCCCCAGTGACTGCACCTCTTCCTCCTTTGACATCGTGTTCGAGGACTCGGGCTGCGACCGAGACGCTGACGCAGACACGGATTCTGCTTCCAGTGCAGCCAGTCCAAGCACGACGACAGAGAAGAACAGCTTGTCTTCCTCGCACACCAGACAGCAGGAATCTGTCCCGCCCTCCTGTTCCTCCCCCCCCTCGGCCAACCTCACTCGCCCTGGCTCTCCCTACAACTCCCGCGACACAGCGAGTCCAGCCGTCGCCCAAGGTCAGGCAATCATTTACTCAGCCAACTGTAATGAACTAGTGTCGCAGAATTCTTCACCTTGTTCAGGTTTATTTTTAGTTTTGGGTGTTTTTTTTGTTTTTTTAAAGGTACAGGTTTAAAATCTGGGTTGACTTATTTAGCTTAAATCAAAAGTGACCTCAGGGAAATATTTTATTTCTTCTGTTTTGGACATTTGATTTTTAATTCAGAAATAATGAAGATATGCATTGTTAATCGAGGTTTTGTATTTTTAATACTGGCCTTTTGGCTCACAATGAAACATCGGTCATTTGGGGGGGAGGGGAAAGGTCCATCTTACTTTTGTAAGAAATTTAATTTGAAAATCTAAACGTAAAATAAAATGAATAGATGGAGCGGCTCAGCTGGTAGTCGCTCGTCTCCCAGGGAGGGAGCCCACGCATGCAAGGTGGAGAACAATTAAACTCCACTCGCTGTGAGGCTACAGTGCTAACTACTGCACCCCCGTGCAGCCTGGACAAAACACTTAACCCCAAGTTGCTCCCAATGCTTCGTCAGCAGCGTATGAATGTGTATGAATGGATTAGGTCATACTGATGGACACTTTACACAGCAGCCTCTACCATCAGGGTGTGAATGTGTAGGTGTGTCCTGCGGTGTAAAAGCGCTTTGAGTAGAAGTCTAGAAAAGCATGAGTTTCGAATGTTAACAAACTAAAAGCTCGTCGGGTTTTCTGCAGGTGTACCTGTACATCCAGATGCAGCTCTGTCGGAAAGAGAACCTGAAGGACTGGATGGCTCAGCGCTGCCTCCCCGAGCAGAGGGAGCACAACCAGTGTCTGGACATCTTCCTCCAGATCGCTGAGGCCGTCGATTTCCTGCACAGCAAGGGCCTAATGCACAGGGACCTCAAGGTGAACACACACACACTACACACCGTGCGCTCTACAGGTTCAAAATGTGTTCTGAGCAGATTATTAGCTTGTGTTTAATGGTTTATACCTGTCAATGAACCTGTCGGCCTTTCCCCCTCCAGCCCTCCAACATCTTCTTCACGATGGATGACGTGGTGAAGGTGGGAGACTTCGGCCTGGTGACGGCCATGGACCAGGAAGAGGACGAGGACGAGCCGAGCGCCTTGACGCCCGCCCCCCTCCTGACCCGGCACACGGGCCAGGTCGGCACCAAGCTGTACATGAGCCCAGAGCAGGTGAGCACACATAGAAGAAGTGACAAAAAGAATTGAATTTATACTCTAGTATTCAGATTTTTATCCCAACGATGAAGGTTAACAAGATGATGGTATCACTGGGAAATTCCTGCTCAAAATGTCCCCTTCTTGTCTCTGCAGCTCTCTGGAAACTCGTACTCTCACAAAGTGGACATTTACTCTCTGGGTCTGATCCTGTTTGAGCTTCTTTATCCTTTCAGGACACAGATGGAGAGAGTGAGGGTAAGTCAGCAAACACTTAAACACACAATTATGTCCGGATTTTATTTTATTTGTCTCTCCTTTTATTCATTTCCCTAAAAAGCTGAAAGTAAACTTAAAACAAACAAACAGGTGAGAACTTAGCCTAGCGGTTAGCGCACACGCCCCATGTTTGGAGGCTGTAGTCTTCCAAGTCTCTCTCTCTCTCTCTCTCTCTCTCTCTCTCTCTCTCTCTCTCTCTCTCTCTCTCTCTCTCTCTCTCTCTCTCTCTCTCTCTCTGATTTCTGACTCCATCCACTGCACTATTTCCTAAATAAAGGCATAAAAAGCCCAAAATGAAAGGCAGGCTGGAGGAGAGTTAGGATTCATCAGATGAGGAAGAAGCAACACGTGTTTATAAAGTATTCATCCAGTTTACGACCTCTGACCTGCTTGAGTTAAGCTCTGAACTTAAAACTGCTGGAATATAAAGTACCGGGTCGTCTTCAGCTGGTGTGAGAGAGCCAGAGCTCAAAGATATATCAGTGTCACCCTAACTGAGGCTGTCATTAAAACGTGGATTATTCTGTCACAACATGTTGTAAACAATATAAACCTTTGATAAGTGAGAAGTGATTTTGATTATCAGAGCGTTCCCAAGTGACAAATCACTGCTTCGAACTGGTAACAATGAAACGATGGTTTTTACTATCCAGCTTCAACGAGAATCTCCACCGCTGCATTTTCTGAAAGCTTAAAGACGAGAGAGACTTTCTAATTAGAGAATCTATTCGTTCTGTTCTTCTTTAGATTGTTGTGTTTGGTCTGTGAGGGCAGAGAGATACATAATGAGATCACCTCTGTTATGTTTGTGTGTGTGTGTGTGTGTGTGTGTGTGTGTGTGTGTGTGTGTGTGTGTGTGTGTGTGTGTGTGTGTGTGTGTGTGTGTGTGTGTGTGTGTGTGTGTGTGTGTGTGTGTGTGTGTGTGTGTGTGTGTGTGTGTGTGTGTGTGTGTGTGTGTGTGTGTGTGTGTGTGTGTGTGTGTGTGTGTGTGTGTGTGTGTGTCTGTGTGTGTGTCTGTGTGTGTCTGTGTGTGTGTCTGTGTGTGTGTGTGTGTCTGTGTGCTCGTGTGTCTGTGCGCTCCACCAGGAGTTCTTTGTCTCTGAAACAAAGGGCCTGATTAACCGTTAACTCGACTCCGCTCACAGGTGTTTACATCTTTTCCTTCCAGACGCTGACAGAGGTGAGAGCGCTGCGCTTCCCAGAGTCCTTCTCCAAAAACAACGTTCAGGAGGTGAGTGGCCGTTTGCTGCCACCTAGTGGCTGTGAGCTCAAACTGCATCTTCCCACCCAGGGAGAGAAAACGGGTTGTTTTGTTTCTCCTGAATACGAGCTGCATGAAATAATGATCTGAATATAAACTGAGATATTAAAATGTATAAACAGAAACGTAAAAAAAAGGATCATAATTATCTGAGGCAGTTGTATCATCACCACTTTTAGAGATTGAATTTGCATCAATAATCCTTTTAGTATCAAATGATCAAACACGTTAAGTCTTCTCTGTGTATCAGTCAGCAGCCGAGTGTTTGTGTTGGGTTGGTTACATTCACTCGTCTACGTGTTTACTTTGTAATGAGATTAACATAATCCCAGAGCACAACCTGGAAATACCCTCACGCTGTCATCCTGGCATCCCACTTCACTAGGTGTTTACAGGTCAGAACAGTGGGGGGGTGGGGCACTCCCATGATTCCTCGCCAGCCTCCATGTCATCTTTTGTTATAGTTTGGATTGAGAGCTCCCCTGCAGCAGAACTGACAAACTGTGCGTTTAAGAAAAAAAAACTATGAATGGAAGCTGGCGTGCTCGCTGAGTGTCGGGTCATGTTGGGTAATACAAGGTGCGCTGTAGTAGGGACAAATAACTTCCCGTATTTGATATAGTCAGGTTATTGATTCCAGCACCATGGACCTCGTTACCTTACAGGAAAGTGACCCAGCGTGCTTCTGAATGAGTCAGTGTGACGATCAGACGATCAGAGATTCTGCTAGAGAAACTTTGAACTTGATTTTTGTTTTGTTTTGTAGATATATTTTTATGCTTTCATGCTTTTATTTGATAGGACAGTGGATAGAGTAGGAAAACAGGGAGAGAGAGTATGGATCAACACGCGGCAAAAGAGTCGCAGGTCGGATTTGAACCCAGCCGTCCGCTTGGAGGACGATTGCATGTGGTGTGACCTAACCGCTAGGCCATCAGAGCCCTATTAATATTCCACTATTTGCAGAATTTTTAACTTCACAACAGAACACAAAATGTATAAGCCCAACAAAATAGGCGTTAAGTAGAAATGCAGCACACAAAGAGGGCGTTGATATGTGAGTTGAGTGTATGATTACGTGTTTAAGATCCCGTTAGTACTGCGTCTGCTGTGTTACGTGAACTAAAGCGGTAGAATGTTTTCTGAAAGGCGTCACTGATCTGTGTGTTTCCTCTCTGTGTAGCTGAGCATGGTGCGCAGCATGCTGTCGTGGAGCCCCAGCGAGCGTCCCGAGGCGGCCGACATCACAGGGACCCCCCTCTTCCAGGAGCTGGAGCCGCCCTTCCGGATGGCCACGAGGCAGCGCTCCCGCACCTACAGCGCCTCGTCCATGGGACGCCCTTCACGCCAGACATCGTCTACCTGAAAGTCCCATAACGCAATACCCCGAATCCCACAATCCCTCTGTTGCCCCTTTCATCCCCACGTTGGTCTGCAGTTCAAGAGAAACACCTCAGCCCCGCGGCATCACACACTGCCTCAGACAGAATCACTTTAAACGCCAAGTTGAACAAGTGTGCAGGAGTAAGACCGGACTCTGCACAGTTACTCTTCTTGGCAAACGCCCACGCCGTTACACCATTATGCCGCCCAGGCTCCCAATCTCAAATCACACATGCCAGTCAAAGAATATTTCACAAGCGACAGGCGTCTCCGTAATGTTCAGGACCAGACTCGGCTCACGTGTCGGTCTCTTGGTACCAGGTGGGCGGCGTTTACCGTTATCCTCAGAACATTATCGCTCATTCATTCTGAAGTGTTTACCTGCATCATCTGGTACCCTGAGCTACACGCTAAGAGCTTTTTTGGCTGGTCTGGTCCGGACACGCTGCTCGCTCCCCTTCATTCAGCCAGTGTTCACTCACCCACGCTACACCTCAGGTATCAAAACCAAGAGGACACTCCAAAGGGGCCTTTGATGCTTGATCATCCTATCGACTAGTGACTACTACTGATCACTGGTACGAGCACTATCCGGTGTTTTAACACCCAATATGCCTGATTTGGGAGACCAAAAAAAAAAAGACCATCTTTTTTCCTATGTGTTTTTTTTAAATGAGAGATGGTGATGTATTGAGTAGAGAGAGTTTATGAATCCAGTGAATCAGATATGATATGCCTTTAGAAACGGGCCTCTCGGGGCCCCCTCTGAATGAATGCTGAGCCTCCGTCTCTTTTGCATGTACCTGACAGGAAAGTGAAGGGATGAGTGCGAGTCTGTTCTCTTAAAGCCAGGACTTGGAAGCGTGTACATTTACACAATAACTCTGAGGTGCTCAATCATTTTCAAACACCTCCTCTTTGTACATAATTGAGGGAAAAATCTGTTTATATCTCTTTTTTTGAAGTGACCGTGTACATAGTGTAAGGCGCCCATTGCTTGTAAAAGGCTTTTTTTCACGACTGTAAGATAGTGTGAAATACTGTGGGAGAGGGAACAAAGAGGGGACGAGCTCTGCCATTAACGGATAGCTGAATGTTACAGTGTGACCTCCAGAGACACAATGATGGTGGTCACCTCTTCTGGCTGTTTGAAATTATTCTCAGTGTTTGTTTTCATGTTCGGGGCACCAGGTGGAAGAGGTGTGCCCTGCTTTAAGCACCAGAGAGAACCCACAGGACCAGAGTGCCATTTGAGAGTCGGATAAGTGTACTTGTTTTCTGTAACTGATAACTCACCTCACACTTTTTTGAAATCGTGCTACTGTGCTCCGACCCCGTCCAGATGATGATGATGTTTCCAATGAAGCGACACAAACCCCGCAGAGGTCTGCCGCTCTCCCATGAAGCAGTAGAAACTAGCATTTAGTCAAGAAGACGACACTGTTTAATCCTCTCTGCAGGAGGCGGGACCTGATGCTGGTCATGTTATTCCACATGTACATAGGAAGTGCTGGGAGAGTTACGCGACCTCTTTGTAACCACGCACACACACACAAACTGCTAATTGTAACGTGCTTTAAATTTACTGATTGTACTTTTTCTAAAGGATCTTTTCTCTTTTCTAACAAGCGCAGTTTTTGATTATCCTGCAGGGTTTTTTGATTACTGTAGCGTCTGAACTGTGTCTGAAACAGGAAGTGAAACTGACGTCCGTTCATCCATCCACTCGGCCTCGCTGAAGACGAGGCGTTCTTGGTGTAAAGTTCTCTCTTAAGGCTGTCGTCCCCTCGTATTAGAGGAGGGTTTACTTCCATGATGATACAGCCTCGTGTGTGGAAGTCGAATTTTTTGAGTTTGTAAAATGTAGGACCAGGTGACTGAACCGTAAAGATTTGAGAACTTCATGTCCCAAGTTTAAAAGAAGTTCTTGTGTCTGGTTGAATAAGAGTGAACCTTTGACGAACGTAAACATCAGCTTTAGTCAACAAGAGGAAACACATACGGTGTATTATTTACATTTCCTTCCTCTCGTGATGAAACAGTTACATTTTTAATGCTTCCTATATTTGTGTTCCACCTCCTTTTTCCTCGATGATCGCTCATGTCAACATCACACCCTCTTCTCGCTCTCTGATGCCTCAGTCCCGACATGTAGTCGCGTGTTCTCGTGCACAAACACCCCCCCACCCCCCTCTGTCCTTGTTGAATTGTAAATATGTTTATTTGCTTTATTTATGTTTCCACGATGTGATCAATCCTTTTTTTGGGTTGGTGTTATAATGAATGCGCTTCATGCGACTGGAGCGCGTTGGAATATGATGACTTCTTACAAGTCTAAATTTAATAAACTGTTCTATACCCTTTGTACAGTTTGGTGTCCTCTGTGTGCAGTCTATGGGGGGGGCGGGGGGGGTCACACTTAAATGGACTTGAGCTTGTCTTACTCCTTTCTAGTCTTCTGACGACTCAAAGGGCTTTACACCGCAGGTCACACCTACACATTCACACGCTGCAGTGGGAGCAACTTGGGGTTGTCTTGCCCAAGGACACATCGACATGTTGCTGCAGGAGCTGGGGATCGAACCCACAACCTTCCGGTTGAGAGACGACGACTCTACCAACTGAGCGACAGCCACCTCTCAGCTAAATTAACACCTTTATATGATCAGAGTCAAGCTCTCTTTATTCTTTGTTTTTAGCTATATACTAGGGGTTAAACGACTTCAAGTCAGGTTTATTTATATAGAACATTTCATCTGACAAGCATCGACTTCAACGTGCTCAAGAATCTTTTAAGTCGACAGTCGTGATAACAGTCGAGCTGATGTCGACTAGTCGCTGATGAAGTTATACGGGCCCAATCGATATGAGATTTTTTGGGGCCGATGCTGATATTGGGGTAGAAAAAAATCAGATACCGATATATATAGGCAGATATCTCTCTAAGATCTTTGTTCGATCTGTAGAGATAGACATAAACAAATGTATTGTGTTGATCCCTCACATGCAGTTATCAAACACACATGATGAAGACAAGATGGTCACTCAACTGGAAAGCATGTTCCTGCATCTCAACTTGACACTCTGCAGAGTGATGATGCTTGTTGTAATCCATATAGCGCCCTCTGCTGGTGACAGAGAACTGCTAGTGTAAAACAAAGAAACTCAAATGAAATGCTTCTTGACTGAAAAGTATATCTAGTAATATCGTCACATATCTGAGATAAAATAGCCGATACCGATAGTCACTGGATACGTGAATCGGTCGGGCTCTAGAAGTTATCAATAAACAAGCAGAGAGGGATTTTCTGGCACAACTTCACCAACTATCAAGGTGCATAGATAGAGAGGGAAAAGCTTGAAGAGGTCAAAAAGCTCCGGCAACACTTGTAGCATGAAGATCAACGTCTCATTAAGATGCAAAAGCTACGTTTCTGTCTGTTAAACAGAGAGCAGAGGACGTGACAGCGGAGGCAGTCATTGTACAAATACTTATGTTGATGATTTGTGCAATTTAGAAAGTGTGCAGCGTCTGTTTGCGATTTCTGGTCTTAAACAAGAAAGCACTCTTAGTTGGATAAGACATCTAGTTGTTGTTTTAAAGGTGACAACTTCCCAGTTAAATTTCATCCTGATGCTTATTTCTGCAAACAAAGTGGTTGAAGGTTTCAGACACAGCTAGTGACTGGACGTTGACATTTCATAGATAAGATTCTCCTCCTCACCTCTCCTTCCCTCATCATTAATTGGATGTTGTTCACTCCTCGTTAGTCTGATTAAGTTCACCTGCTCACTCCATATTTAAAGGCTGCTCTCCCTCGTTCTCACTCTTTAGTGGAGGCACTTTTACACGTAAGTTTAGGAGCTGCCATGCATTACACCAGAGAAGAAGAAGTACTCGCTCTTTCACCTTCAAATGGGGTGACAGGTCAGTGATGTTAGAAGGTGAGTCTCCTACTTAAACCTTCTAGTCTGTCCACATTAATTACCTGAGGACTTTATCAACGATTCTCCAGGTTAGAAAAGTAATTCTAGTTCTTCTGTTTGAATGGAATAACTTCGATTTAGAAGTTTCTTTGCTCGGCTTCTGTGCGTTCTGACCAGACGGTCTGTTCTTAAATCTGAGTCAAAGGGTTAAACTCTGATTTTACGGTGAATGAACTTGCATGCGTAGAGATAAGTTTGCATTGAATGATTTCTGCATCCATGAGTGTAAACCCTGTAAGTGAAGTTCAGCAATGACATGTTGAGTTTTGTCCGTGAGACTTTAACTTCAGGACTTAACATTGGGGGAAAAAAAGACTAATTTGATGCTTTGTTTGATTTTCTAATCATGCGTGTTGTCTTTCAGGTATGGGACATCCAGGTGTATTTGTTCCCGCTCTGATTGCAGTTCCTTGAAACGTTTTGAGGTTTCCTGGCTGCATTTTTATCGCCTTCATGCTGACTGTGAGCCTGTGACTATCTCATTTTAATCCTGAAATTAACAGAGCCTTATCTAGTTTAATTTTATGTTAAATAACTTTTAAAATGTTTAAATTATTTAGTTTGCATTTAATAACTGCCTCCATGAATGTAAATCCTTTTGGTGCAACGTCAAAGCATCATGGGAAACTTTCAGTTTGTCTGTTTTGGCGTCTCGTCTGACACAACCTGTGGCAGTGCTTACAGGTATAAACGTTAGGGTGAAAATAGTCTTATATGCATCACTGTTGTCTCTTCCTGATTGTCCCTCCTCCGTCCTGTCTGCTGCTCACCTGAGAGCAGGAGGAGGCTTAGAGCTCGGTTTCTGAATCCTGGTCCTGGGGACCCACTGGCCTGCATGTTTTGGATGTTTAACTCTTCCAACACATCTGATTCAAATAAATTGGTCATAATCAGGCTTCTTGATAAGCTGATTATTTGAATCAGGTGTGTTGGAAGAGTTAAACATCCAAAACAGGCAGGCCAGTGGGTCCCCAGGAGGACCAGGATTGAGAAACACTAATTTAGATGATCAGGTAGGAGAGACTCACTCACACACAGGCTGTTTTCAACATTGTCTACCACATCTATCGAATGCATACTGTGTTCAATGCAGTGTAGCATCCTCTTATGAAAAAGCTGATAAGTGATTAATTTTGATTTCATGATTTTGAGAATCCAAACAGATAATTGGTATCGTTGTGTGGTTTAGACTGATGGGATTATTTCCTGTTACGATGGCCGTTGCTGTCCATCATTTTGATCTCTAATCTGACGCTTTGAATTGTGGGAAATGGTACAAGAGGAAGACCGGTATATTTCCTCCACATCGGTACGACATCTGGGTGTTGATCTTGCATTTGTTCGCATTTTGCATTTTGGCTAGGTGAGGAACTTCCTGTTTCTCAGTTTTACTTTGCTGTCCTTGAAACATTTTGAGGTTTGCTGACCCCACACATGTTTAGATTGTTTGGTTTTAGTTTTGGCTGGAGACCACTGGAAGTCCTATTTCTGTCTTATCTCCTCGCTCTGACTATTTCTCAGGTGGTTTTAGGTCCAGGTGTTGGAGCGATGCCCCATTGCTTGGTTGGCTCAGCACCTTACATCTTTGTCATTTTCTTTTTCCGTGGTCTCCAGTCCCTTCTTTGTTTCTTTCTTTATATCTTTGAGTATTTTGGGGTGATTTATGTTTAATAAAGCTCTGGGTGTAACTTTCAGTCTGTGTGGCATCCTTATGTTGTGTCATGTTTTTGATCCTTGGTTTAGCTCGATGGTTTTGGTTAAGGAGGCAGTAATGTTGTTACTCATGGTTTAGTTTGCTTTTTAAGGTCAAAGACTCTGAGAAGGGCTCCCACACTGTCTCGCTTTATGTGATCATCAATACATTTGTCAGCATGAAGGGATAAAGTGTGGGTGCCCTACTCTGTGTCTCTTAGTTGAACATGTCAAACATTCAGGCATGCAGAGATTATTTATTTTTCAAGGTAAGAGCCACATTATAATTTCTGGTCTGTCTCCAAACAAGTTCAATTCCTCATTTGGGCTTTAAATCCTAAAAATATCATTTTGTTAAGTAAGGAATGTGAACAGAGTCTCAGTATCATGTCTGAATAACATAAAAACCGATAAACACACTTTAAAATTAAAGATGAAAAACAAACAGTATTTTTAGTTTAATGTTTTTTTTAATAAACTTTATTTACAAATATTAGTTCCATCAGGTTTCAGTTACATGTCGAAGTACAAATACAGCAAAAAATGTAAATTGAAAGTTTAAAGCCTCGCGCGCGTCTCCTCCCCCGGTTGCGCATTTCCGTCACCATGACGTCACTTCTGGATGTCAATATGCGGCTTGGTGCGGCGCTGGGAAACGGAACCAGTGTAAAGATGTAAACCAAGTCACCAGCGAAGACCAGCCTTCACGAAGACTTCAAACGTTACAGCAGGGACACCGTACCTTTGGTCCGGTTGACGGAAACACACCGACGGCCAGCTCTCTGGGTCTCTATCCCCGAAGCGGCGGCGCTCTTTACCTCCAGCAGCCATCTTTTGTGAGAGAATGTACGGGGCGACACGGCGGGCCTGCTCGGGCCGGGGCCGGAGCGTCTTGATGCTGACAACCGCGCTGCTGCTCTCGGTTGTCGGGCTGCTCTCCGGGCTGCCTGGCATCACCGA
The DNA here is from genome assembly GCA_020745685.1 of Tautogolabrus adspersus. Classification (NCBI taxonomy): domain Eukaryota; kingdom Metazoa; phylum Chordata; class Actinopteri; order Labriformes; family Labridae; genus Tautogolabrus; species Tautogolabrus adspersus. The sequence continues at coordinate 24,667,675 of CM036552.1, forward strand.
GGCGAAGGAGTGCGACAAACCGTGCATGAACGGGCAATGCAACCCGGCCACTGGCAACTGTGTGTGCTTCCCCGGCTGGGTTGGGGACCAATGCCAGCACTGCGGAGGGCGCTTCAGGTACGGTGCACACAGGAGGGGCAGAATAAAGCTGCTTCTTTAAATCACTCGGACAGGCTGTGTATGCGCTCCACGCCAAATGTTTGCTGATACAGAGGCCACATTATTACGCACAGCAGTAACGTTACACACCTGAGGCGTTTGAACACCGGTGTGCTACTGTTACCATTACTACTACCTGTGCTACTAACGTTACCAGAGGGGCTCAGTGTCAATGATTCACATGGTGTGAATGTTTCTCAACATACTGGAGAGTGTAGGTGTGGAATTTGGAGGATCATATCAGGTGAATGTGGCTAATAAGGAGCTATAGGGTGTCAATCATACCATATACCTGTAAACAGTGGTGACTGGTCCCTGAAGAAGTAGGTATGAGATTTGTCTGTGCTTGTTATCCCTTTACTGTAGAGACAGGACAGTGGATAGAGTCTGGAATTGGGGAATGACATGCGAGAAAGGAGCCACAGGTTTTGGATTTGAACCCGGGGCGCTTAATTCGAGGACTACGGCCTCTGTTCATGGGGCAGACGCTCGAACCACTTGTCCACCGGCGCCCTGTATACTCTGAATGTGTCCCATCCTGTAGCGTCTGTTTTAAACAGTGACATGTAAGACTACTCTTTCATATTTAGCAGTGTGTGCTAGCCATTTAGAGACAGACCTTCACGGTCCTGGTGACAGTACTGAATATTGTCAATCAAAGATGTGGATCAGAGGGGATTTAAAGGTGGGTATACCCTATAATGGAGACTCCATATACCTGTGTTTACCCTGCTCTACACCACTGCCTATATCTCACAAAACCAAACGGCATCATCTCTTCTCTGTGTTCGTATCACACCTTGAACAGATGTGAAGTCAGTACGTTTTGGCTAAACTGAAACCTGGGCTGTTTTTCTTCATTATCTGAAAACTTTAGTGACTAACACATCGTACAGTAGTGAGGCGTTCCTGTAAATACGTCCCAGAGGTCAAGATGTCATTTTATTGCTTGGTTATGCTTTTATTGTAGAGATAGGACAGTGGATAGAGTCGGAAATCAGAGAAAGAGAGAGAGAGAGTGGGGAATGACATGCATGAAAGGAGCCACAAGTCGGATTCGAACCTGGGCGTCCTTGCTTGAGGACTACAGCCTCCTTACATGGGGTGTGCTCACTAACCGCTGGGCTACCGGTTACCCTTGCTTCAGTTGTTTACCTATGCTTTTTTCTAGAAGCAGCCCTAAACCCAAAGATCTTACAAACAGCCCTCACAGTCACTTCAAACCTTTTATTGAGCCTCGGAGAGAAATCTGCGTTTCAGTTTGGCGTGCGCACGATATTTAACTTTTTGTGAAGCCTGAATGATGAGCCAGTTTTAGAGACTGATGCATGAGAGCAGAACATTTAAAAATATAACGGTTGACCAATAAAGAGAACTTTTGAACTGGAATGAGCCAAAATGACCAGACAGAGGACAGACAGTCTAATATCTTCAAAAATACTTTACGTACGCGTTCTACTCGCTTAAGAAATCAATAATCTGGACAAAATGTTGACTCTGGAATTATTTGATTGATTGACAAATGATTTAATTCTTCAGCTTAACAAATAGTCTGTTGAAGTTACTGTTAGAGCTGTTTCCATAGCAACGGTTGACTCCTGTAGCCTTGTGTGAAATGAGCTAAACCGGCTGTCTTTACTCAGATTACACTGAATATTTCCACTGATGGTGAAGTGAGACATGGTGAACAGATCCGCATGAATCGGCTGATCAGAGTGAGTTGATATTTGAGGAACGCCACCGTGTCCCTCACCACGTTCAGCCATGTGTTCACACGGGACGGTTCTTTGCGTCTTTTCCTCACAACAAACAGATCGACATCAAGTTGACCGGACTTCTTTCCGCGGATTAATACGACGTCCTCCAGAGTCTGTCATTAGAGACGGAGCCCCATAGCAACCGTGTGATTTCCTTAGTAACGGCTTGTTCTTCTTGACAATGGTGATCGTGACCTATCGAGGGATAGCAGACTGTTGCTACGTGCAAGTGGCCAATCAGCTGTGTCATAATAAAGACAATTTGACGTTACTTGATCGTCCCATGATCGCCTCAGCTGTGGTGGTCCTCTCCACGTGCTGCAGACGGCGCTGAGGGTGATGTACACTGAACAAGCCATCGCCTTTTTGTAACATAGCGACACAGAAGAAAAGGGTGAGCCAGACAGTTTTGATAAAAGCAACAAACAAAATGTACGCTTGATAGGTCCATTAATAGCACCAGAGAAATCTGATTTTTAGGGTTCATCTTGCCACCATCACCCAGCTGTGACTGTATCCTCTAAAGGGACGGATCAATCCGGTGCCAGCTGACAGTTTGGAGCGGCGAAAGCTTTTATGCAAATTCCAAACACATCTTGATCGAGTTGTGTCGTTACAATGTCCCTATTTAATCTGCAGTACGATGCAAGTACAAATCAAACAGTATCCATACCTGTGTCGACACCAGGACAAAAAATAGAAGTCGTCCAAGGCGCCGATGTTGGGTCATTTCTTCTTTTTAATTCTCAAAAATTGCAAGCTAACTCCTGGGCATTGTTGCACAAATACAAGTCCAAACACTGCCAACAGACAGCGCCTCTGCTGACACGTCCGCTGCTTGTTAGAGACAAAAACATAACTTTTGCATCCTTAAGAGACGCCAAAAGGACTCGAGACATGTCTCAAACCTGAATTTTAAGAAGCACCCAGTCTCTCTCTCTCTCTCTCTCTCTCTCTCTCTCTCTCTCTCTCTCTCGCTGCAGCTTTAGGTTAAAAATATGCCTGAAGATCTGTTTCTGTGCTTTTCTGTACAAGTGATCATTAAAATCAGTTCAGGAGGTTGCATCGTTTTATAAAAAAGCTTCAAAGCATAGAAAATACTTTGAAACATTCACCACACATGACAAAACCTCTGGACCAAAGGAGTGCAACCTGGCATGCAGCAGTAGTCGTGTTTTCATGACCGTGGGAATGACATACCTGTATTTTCCTATATTCCTTATTTTTTTCACCCTGTTTTGTAGTGCTGCTGTACACGATCTCTGCCAAAGAAAGTTGTTTTGTTGGTGCTAATAGAGAGCCATCCTTTCCCCATGAATGAATGCTAAGGAAATCCCTCCACAGCAGCAGCCCTGACACATATCGGCCTGATAATATTGGTGCTTCTCTAATGCTTTCATACAGCCCAGTCAGGTATTTATATCCAGTCGGGTGATGCTAGCAAACTCAGTGATCCCAGCGGTTGTGTTTGCAGGGGTGATTTGTTGGCAGTGTGCCCCCCCAAGGTGAGCAAGAACACGACATGAAGCTGTTTCAAATTCAGTCCGGACTTGTTGTTATCCAGCTCTACAGGAGTGTAAATACAGGAGGTGTCAGGCTATCTCTGCAGAGGTTTTGGCCCACTGTTTCAGCAGGATAACTGTTTGTACAGCTGAGCAACAAGGTGAGGCTTTAGGTGAAACTCCTGGAAACATCCAGGAGGTATGAGGAAGGTAGTCACTGAGTAAAACCAACAACACACTCGCCCTCACTCGACCCCTTTCTGCACACATCTCTGTTAGCTCTCTGTGCATCCGCTCGCTCTCATTTAAACAAAGCATAGTGTGGCGGTGCACGCTGTGTAATAATTACCAAACACAATACACGCAGAGCATTTTTACACAATCAGCGCTGCACATTTCATACTCTGTGCTCGCTAAAATGTCACTTAACATCAGAGGTGACTTTGTTAGGCTTTATTTAGTTGGTTTTGGTCATGAAGATTGTCCTGCAGCACTCGATGACACCATCATTTAGACAATGTCATTGACGATTACACTGTTGGTCATATTTATGGCCCTCTCTGTGCATCACGCTTTAATCAGATCAGCAAGCATTTCATTATAAAAACAGCTCTTTACCCAAATTCATTTCCCCTGGTTGGCTCAAATTTGATCTCACTCAGTGATGTTAGAAATCTTCTCTGCTCCTTGGTTTGTTTATTTTTCAACCTGTTCCAACATTGTGATGAGCTAACGTGTCCGTGCAGCTAAAGCGTGTCCATGAAGCGGTGTCCTATGCCAGGAACTGGCTGACTATTTTTAGGTTGAGACGGAGCACTTTCCCTTTTTACAAACACAACACTCTCCATCACGCTGTTTCAGATCAGTGCCAGCCAGAGAGGGTAGAAGTCCTGCAGTTTGATGCATCTGCAGACACTGGTCGACTCGAGGTCAAGGAAGGGGAAGCATGCTATGAGCACATTAGCTCAGATGATGTGTGAGCATATCTGAACAGGTGAAATGGAGGCTTAGTGAGCTTCTTGAGTGTCAGAACAGCAGCGCTGAGTGCACTCTGGATGAAATAACTCGTCTGGGTTGTGGTTTTAAATCGGGGAGGCCGTTGCACTTAAATATTAATTGAAACAGTCCATTATTGGCCAGGAGCTCCGGGCCATAGACTGTACGAAGAATGGACAGAATACGTCGCCTCAAGCCGTGAGCAGGCAGCTGTGATGATGTTTACATCCTGCAACCGGCGAGTCCTGCAGGTAGTGCTTCATGCTCCTTCCTGCTCGCCGGTGTGATATTCACCCTCATCTGTTGATGCTGTGAATACAGTGTGAGGGGTTAGAGTTCTGTTCAGGTTGTAATGGACATTTTTTGCTATTTTTAAACATTCGTGCAAAGAACAACAAGTTGCTTTGCTAAATCAATTTGTCAGTTTGCTCATATGGTTTGAAGCCGTGTATCTTCTCAGCTGAATGATCGTACAGTGTGGTTGACGTACTGCCATAAAGCTGGAGTTATTCTTGCGGCTGAATGCTGAGGCTGAACGTCCCTGTGGGGATTATTAAAGTTAAACTTTTCTGCTAAGTTTCTCCTCTATCCCAACTATCTGTTAGAGAAGGATTTAGTTTTCTGCAGTCTTCAACTTTCCTCTGGGAGAATGGGGCCCAGTGTGTGGTGCTTTCTGTCTGCAGGAGGAGTGATGGTCTAATAACACAGCAGGGCACTGACTTACCGTGTAACGCCTTTCCTCTCAAACTTTAGCCCTCCTGTTCTGCAGTGTGGAGCATTATCAGCGATGTTTTAGCTGCATCACCCCGACAGGCTAATTATCATTACTTTGACAAACTTTCTGCTCTGTGATCTCAGATCTGCCTGGAAGCAGGGCCTGTGTTGTTTTGTTAACGCGGTCAAAGGGCTGATGGGTTTTTTTTTCTGTCTTTCGGGGAGAGCCTGCGGTCTGCGGCCGTGTTTAGCATACAGACAATGCTGCCATACAAGGTCGGCTGAAGGCTGGTAAAAAAGCAGCTTTCTGTGGCAGCGACGTGCCAAGATGGAGCCGCGGCTTACCATGAGGGCCAAAATCAACATGGAGGAGGAGGAGGGGGGGGGAACAAAGTCGTGTGTTTTGTTGTTTTGTGGCCGGAAAAAGAAATGTCGTGTTTCATCTCAGGATGTTGTAAACTTGATAAGATATCAGCAGGACTGGGCGTTATGAAGAAGTTGACTATGACATAATAATCAGACCAAAATGTCCCTAACATGTTCATGACAGTCGACTTCATACTTCAACTTATATCAGTGAGGAAGAAATAAAGAAAATGTGTTGTTCTAATTGATTATTTTCCAGACATGCAGGTTGCAATCGGCTGCGTTTTTGCAGGTTTTCAGATCTACCTGTCTCTGAAATCTCGAAGCTCGATCCAAAGGCCACTGGACATGGTTGAAGATCTTGAAGCCACGAAACCACTAGACCGTCTGCGCCCTGTATTGGTGCAATGTAGACCATGTGCAGGAGTTTCCTTCAAATTTTAGAGATGCTGACTAGCCTAGCAGTCATGTTGAGCGCCCTATGTACGGAGGTCATAGTCCTGGTCGCAGCAGTGACCTCTCTTCAGTCTCTCCTAACTAATAAAGGATGAAAAAACAACCAGAAATCAAATCCACAGGTCGTCAAATACTGTGCTAAGTTTGTGACTCTTGCAGACGGAGAGCAGAGGAAGTGACACATTGTCTGAATGACAAAAATAGAAACGTTGCTAAAGCAATTGAGACTGTGCAGGAAACGGCCTGCAGTTTTTGGTTTAAAACAAAAAAACAATATTGGGTGTGTAGGGGATCTATTTTTATCACTGGTCTCAAAAGGGTTCTTAATATGATTTGATTTTTACTTGTAGCAAGTAAAGGTGGTATGGTCACAAGTCTTTTGGCTGTTGTATTTCTTTGAGGGTTTGTGTATGTAAGGTATGTCCCATCTCGGGGAGGCCAAGACACAACACGAATAAAGCAGCCATGGAGAATATTTGACGACAACCAACTTACCTCCCTAGCTAACCAAAACACATGAGAAAACAAGGTTAGCTGACGAATCACCCCTACAACGTCGAACACAGAAAGAACGATAGATCAACGAAGGAATCGTGGCGTGACGGGTTGGAAGGTGAGGAAGACGGGGTTCCCCCTGTGCTGCAGCGACATCATCTTCCTGCTTTTAATAGTGGGGAAGACCTCTCTGCAGCCTGAGAGGTAGGGATGTAAAGATTAATCGTGAGGCAGTTAAAAATCGATTCAAAGCTGTCAAGGTTCACATCGATTCTCTGAAAAATGAATCGCAGTAACAGGGTCCGAAATCCACACCCGCCAAGCGCCAAATGCGGGTAGATTTTCCGTTTGTTGAGTACATTTCAGAGGGTTATCTGCCACAGGGCGGGTAAATATTTGACCAGAAAGTCATAAAAACTATGCTATGAGTATTAAGCACGTTTTATTTAGCTGCAGCCGGCTTTCCCTGCTCCTCTCTCTGCTGTCATGACTGAGAGCATCGCGGAGCACGCTGCCTGAGACACACCAATTTCAGCGCAAACGCGCGCACACACATACACACAGCGCGCGCGCGCCCCTTTTAACTTAAAGTGCATCAGCACGAAGCCTACAGTTGATCCGTGATCCGTACGGACCGAGTCGGGAACATGTGATCCGGTCAAACGGTCGATTCGACTTTTCTCCGTTCACTCGTCTGCAGCTAACATAACGATAGCAACGTCCTCTCACCTGCTGTAGTCTCAGTCTGTGAACGTCTCCACTCAGACTCTGTGAAACAGCGCTGCGTTATAAACACTGCAGATATAGTGCGCGCTAAATGCACGCGCAGCAGGAGCAGTCAGAGATACACACACGTCTAATAATGAACAGGCTGATTATATTGTATAAGTGTCTAATAATGTCAAAGCTAAATCAAGAGAAAACTTGTTTTTGTGGAATAATAATGTATTATTCTCTGAAGGATTTTAGTTTTTAGTCTGTAATGTTGTAATGCAGGGGGGTTCAGAGGGGAGCAGGGGGGGTCTGGGTATACCTATTTAAAAAATAAAGGCCAGCAAATATATTTTTTAATTTCTCAATTCCCTGATCTGATAAAATGATTGAATCTGTGACTTAAATCTGTGATTGATTCAACAGAACATAATGCCTTCTCAATTAAATGTACTGTAACAGATGTGTATGTGACACAAAAACCCTATTTGTTATTTCTGCCGTTAAAAAATATGTTTGACCAGTGAATTCTTTCATTCAAAAAGTAAAAAAGTTAATTTGGGACCCTGCATGTGATGAGTGTCAGCAGCTGTAGAGCAGAGGCGGTTGGTTGTAACAAGCAGGCGTTACTATGGCAGCTGTGAAGCCAAACTATACTAACAAACAGATTTGTAGCCCCGCTCACCCAAAGATTACGAGGTGCATTAGTGCTTTCATGAAAAAATTAAAGGAATCTTTTTTAGTTATAATTTTTCTTCAGTCTCATTTTGTAAAATAAATCGTGAAAGAATCGTATCGTGAACCCAGTATCGTGAATCGTATCGTATCGGGAGGTGAGTGAATCGTTACATCCCTACTGAGAGGCCAATCGGCTGCTGGGGCTGGCACACATATTCACATACAGGAAGAACGCAGAGACACAGCCAACACAGCCAATAATAAAATACATATTACGACCACAGTCATAACAGTAGGGGTAAAGTCTTTCTTCCTTATTATAGAGTTTAGAGTTCAGAGTTATCAGGAGACGTCAGGGGAGGAACACGCAGCAAAGGTCTTGATTTAAACGGGGTATATTTGCATCGTACGACCGTAAAACATTGATTCATTGTCCATTGACCTCCATTGAACTTGGGCTGAGGCAGAATAAATCTCAGAGATTGATTTATCTGAATCTGGGCACAAAGTCAACAAAACTTAATCTCTTTTTTCTACTTCAGGTGTCTGAGTGTAAAAATCTGAATGTGAGGGAGGGCAAGAAAAGCTCAAAGAACAACTTTAGACGTCTTTTGTGAAGGTTAACGGTTAATCTGTGTGGTGATGTTGTAGAATCACACTTGTTGAACTGAAATGTCTGCTAGTTTATTTGTGTTAAAGGAGTAATCTGTAACTCTGACACCTAGTGCTTAAAATGGGTACTGCAGTCTAAATTCAAAACATTACAGAGAGCTGTCTCCCCCCCCCCCTCCTCTCTAGAGTGGATGCTCACGCAGGTCACCATGTGGTGGACACTGAAGCTTCAGTGTTTAGCCAGCTCTGCATCGGTCTGTAAACCTTTCTGCGTTCTAACCTCTCTCCATTTTTCAAAAGCATCTCCAATATTGATCCTAGTTTGAGCACGTTTCTGCTGGTGGAGCTTATTAGAAACATGCAGAGGCTTTTTAGGTCGGGTACAATCACTTCTATCTGAACCAGTTCTCTTGCCCGCTTCCATCGCTGCAACACCTGTTGGTTTGACCTGATAACTGCTCTCATATCTGGCAAACCGAGGGGCGTCCAAAACGGCCGTGTGGGGGTGCCTTAAAACCGCCTACCTTCTCTGGTCCAAACAAATCCAGACCATTCAGGACCAGAATCTAAAGTTAGAAGGAGGACATACTGGCTGCTGCATTGTTGTCAGAGAAGCCAGCACTTCAACATAGCATGTTTCCTTAATGTCTGATCAGATAGTAAGGTCACACATAAAGCCCCAAACTGTAAAATATGGAAGTCTTCATGTGAAAGGCTTCTTTAATGCTGTTTAATAAAACTGAGCTTCATGACTGTAGCTCGTAATTTGGTGAGTTTGGCCTTCAGGCTGAACTGAATCTGATATTCCGGCTCCGATCAAATTATGACCACAAATACAAAAGCCCGCTCTATGCTTCTTGGCAAGAAGTGTCCGTAAGACACGCGGCTGATGATTTTTATGACCATGAGAACAATTTGTTTCTGAGCAGCATCACAGTAACCAGCCAGATTTTGTTTTCATTGGTAGGGGGTTTGTGACTAGTTCTTTGTCCATGCCCCTCTCCTCACACACATGTTCATTGACTCTTTTAAAAACAGTGTAATCGTACTTTCCTTAGTTGATTTGTATTTTACTCTTGCCATCACCTGCCCAGGGAAATTAGTTAGTTAGCTAAATCTGGTACAAAGCATCTCTTCTCTCCTGAGACTAATGTTTTTTTTTTGTACAATGTCCCTGATTCAAATAAACTAATGAACTAAACTAAACTAAACTTAAAACTCATCATGTGTTTGGCCTTTCGTACTCACGCAAACAGCTTTTTAGGTCACTAATGAACTTTTTGGAAAACTCCTTCCAGGGTGAAGATTTTCAGAAACTCCTTTAAACGATGTTTATGTGTAGACGGGGAGGACAGAGTTTGTGGCTTGTAACGTCACACTGTGCGCCGGGGTTCTCCTCCGTTTGACGTCAGTGTGCGCAATTTTTATTTGTGTTTGCATGAGATTTCTGCAATGGCAGACGTAATGGAACTTGTGCTGGTGTTAATGTTGCCAACTGGACTTTTTACATGCTTACACACGGGGCGCCGGTGGCCTGGCGGTTGGTGTGCGTGCCCCATGTACAGAGGCTGGAGTCCTTGAGAGCGAGCGTCCCGGGTTCTAATCCGACCTGTGGCTCCTTTCCCGCGTGTTAATCCCCAATCTCTCTCTCTCCCAGGTTTCTGACTCTATCCTCTGTCCTGTCTCTAAAATAAAGGCTTACATTTATTTTTTGGGCCTTTTTGTCTTCATTGGATAGGACAGCTGAAGATAGACTGGATACGTTGTGAGGAGAGGTCAGACCTGAACCCACAGCCACTGTGACAAGGTCCAACGCCTCTGTTCATGGGACGCATGTCATAACCGCTAGGCTATCGGCGCTCCCACTATCACAGATTGATTTGTGCCAATGGAGAGGTGAAAAAATGCTTTATGGATTTCTTTTGGAATTAGGAGAGATTTTTCAAACACAGGTTTGTTGTGAAACATGAAGAAAAGCTCATTTGAGATGTAACGTAAATGCTCGCTTTAACTTTTATCCAATGGACCTCAAATCCACAAAACAAACACATAAAAATAGAGGAAAAAAACAAACCTGGACACTGAAGCTTTTCATCTCTTTGGAGCCAGATCGTTACACATCTTGAATCTCTACGAGGCTGTAGGATCCACTTTGAGAGGAATGAAACATTTTAAACGTCATGTGATCCCAAGACGCACACGCGATACATATTTGGTTGGAATATCTTTGCTTTTCTTGCTTTCTGGTCCTTTCGGTTTCAAAGCTTCATAGCTCGCTGCTTGTGTAGTGCCAGCGTCTCGTGTGGTCTGTGGTTTAGTCCACATTCATCCTCAGGCTCTCTCTGGAAGCTGTTTGAGGGCCGACCTCGCTGCTCTGAAGGCCCCTCTGAGCGAGCAGCCGGCCTGCACTCAGCACAGACTAATAGTCCTCACTGCTGAACCACCGAGTTATTTTATTCTTTTTACAGCTTACTGAGACACACACATTTGTCCAAACCTTTCTTCACAGCTACACGGACTTATAGCTGCACGTTAAACCGTTTTAATGGGACGTACACGATGGATTTGAGGGTTAATTAAAAAAAAAAGAAAAGCCAAATATACTGAAACACTGCACTTAGCCTGCATCTGATGCTCATCTCCAGAGGTCTGTTTTCCCTTTGTGCTGACGAGGAGAAATGAAAGGCTCTCAGTGGAGACGTGATGCATTTTAAACCTGATGAAAGTATAAATTCTTGCATTAAAAAAAGCTCTCCTCGAAGTGCAACTGTAAGTCAAGCAAAGCACCGAGTTGTGAAATCACAGTAACTTGGAGGAAAAGCCGGTGGTAATCATTTATGAAATATTTATTACACAATATAACTGACCTATTGCTTCATTTGGGCACAAGGCCTTTGCAGATTTGTCAGCAGCCGTGTTTGTTTCACAGCTTCCTTTCTCAGTGGTTGCTGCTCAGTAGGGTTTTCACGATTCCAAAGTTTTAATCTTCGGTAAAATTAGTCAACACTGATACGGCGTCTATACCACGACAACAAATGACACGTCTTAGACACCAAATACTATTTTTAATCACCAAAAAGTCAGACAAACTCCGTCACACTCTCCGTATTGCACAAATATGTTGGCACCAAAACGCCAACATATTTGTGCAATCCAGACGGTGCTCTCTGTCCTTTGTTGGTCGCAGTTTTGGGGTTATAAATACGACTAAAGATCTGAAGTTACTTTTTAAGCTCCAGTACTTGGGGCAGCAGTAGCTCAGTCTGTAGGGACTTTGGTTGGGAAGTGGAGGGTCGTCGGTTCAAGTCCTGGTGCAAGCAGGAAGGAAGCCGCAGAATGATTCACAATAAGGCGTGTAGCTGACCTGATTGACAGGTGGGCGCGGTGTAACGGTTTGTCAGGAGGCTTAAAACCCGCCTCAGCTCCAGCTCTCAGTCTGTCGTTAGGTTGAGACAGCATTTCCAGCATGGAGACCGCCATCGATGGGACTCCAGCGCCCCCTGCAGGAACAGATGAGTGACGTCACTCAGGCTTCATCCATTCATATTTACAGTCTGTGGTCGCTACCTAACCGCTAGGCCATCAATACCTTTGTTTAACCTTTTTTTAGTAGATAACTAATAATCCTCACTCGACTCTTAACTCCTGCTTGGCCCTGGTGAAAACCCCCCGAAATATGTTCCATGTTTAGGTGAATTCCTGTCTGCTTACGTGCTCCCATGATAAGATCAAATTATAACCACCACTCAGAGCTGCACTGGCCTATAAAATTACAATAAGAGTGTTATATTCTGTAATTGATTTAAAATCTCATATCAGCAGCTTGTAGACGTCCACTCAGTCCGTCTGAGGGGAGAACCCGTCCGTCTCTCTGAAGCATTCACTCTTGTCTGAGCACGCTCCTCCCTCTGCGCCTCTGAACAGCTCTGTTGTCGTCTTTGAATGAGGAATCACGTTTGCTCTGCTCTCATGTGGCACCACTTTTCCATTTACAGACCACTTGGCTCGGATGCAGGGACTCTGTTTGCCTGAGAAGGAGCCGTTGTTGAACAGCACTGGGGATGATATATGTACCACTAATAACAGGAAGTACAGACATCTGCTGTGTTACTCCTTATCTCATGAGATGTTGACGTCATGTGACAACATAAAAGCTGACATTTGAATCGTAATATTGGACGTTTTCATAGAAATGTACAGTTTTGCCTGCAGGTCTTGTACTATAGAGCTCCATACTGGTTTGCAAATCATGTTTTTGTTTTAGACTTCACAACCAAACTACACAAACTACATTTACAACACAGCACCAATGACCCTTCGGAGTTACACCTCATGTTTCTAGACGTATTGAACTTTGATTCGTTTTATGATAAGACATCTTTAAAATCGTTGGTGATTCTTGAGAAACACTTTCTTTTCAAAGCTGACCCTGTTCAGTATTTACCTCCAAGCAGCAACGTCAGTGTAGAAAAATGAAGTGCAAAATAACCTGCAGTTCCTCGAGTGTCCACTTGTGGCTGGCTCCAAAAAAACTGGGATCCTTGGGGCGCTGGTGGCGCAGTGGTTAGTGAGGCTAATAGTCCTCAACGCGGGCGGCCCAGGTTCGAATCCAACCTGTGGCTCATGTCCCGCAAGTCAATCCCCACTCTCTCTCCCTGATTTCCATCTCTATCCACTGTCCTATCTCTCCAATGAATAAATATTCCTGTCTGATAAAGAGTATGGGGGTCGGGCTTAAGGGGAAAAACGGGCATTATCACAAGAACCCTGTGATTGAGTGGCTACCAGTCCAGGGTGTAACCCCGCCTCTCGCCCAATGACAGCCTGGATCGACTCCAGCCCCACCGCGACCTCGAACAGGAAAAGAGGCATAGATAATGGGTGGATGGAGGAAGCTGTCCAGAAAACAAAGGCGAAACATTTGAAGAATAAAGTTGAAATTTTGATATGAATGTGACATCAGCAACATTTCAACACACAAAGTAGAGGACCCAAGTGAAGAACTGAACGAAAAGATAAAACAGAAGCTTACTTTTTGAGATCCAAAAGTCCAACAAAAATCACCAAGCAAAAACTGGGAGTAACAAGAAAAGCAGACACTGGGAAACACTGACATCTGACATAGACCGACAATGAACTGAGGGAAGGAACTCTGAGACTAAAGACACAGGTGAGACTAATGACACAGGTGAAGACAATCAGGGCGATTAAACTAGAGGGAAACACACAGAGGATGGAATAAAGACGAGACAAGAAACACTGAGGACTACTACAATATAAAGCACGAAACACTAAAGACACAGAGAACTCAAGAAGGGAAACAAGCAACACCGGGATAGACAGGAGAAAATAAAACAAGGAAATACACAAACATACAAAACTAAATAAGACCAAATCATGACTCTGTTCTTCAAATGAACGCTTCATATCCCTGGCTCTAATACTGTTTTCTTCTTAGTCACTTTTGTTTTTTCTCTGCCGTAGATAAAACAGGAAGTCTACGTTTGATTCTTGGATCGTCTCTCTTTCTGTTTCAGAGGTTATATTTGCGTCGTGGTAGTATGAGTCGTAGTTGTTTATTCTGTTCAGCTCTACTGAAAAGCTACCGTCACGCAGCAGGTTGTGCTCTGCGGTTGGGAGCGGAGGTGTGTTGGGTGTAACAGAGTCTGGACTCGGGGGGCTTCAGGTCCTCAGAGGGAGGGCTCTGTTTGTCTGCGAGCTGAGAGTCCCTGCACACCCCGGCTGTATTAGCACTGAGACACCTGTAATTACAGCACTAGTGTACGTGTTAGTTAACCCCTGAGACCTGCCACGAGAAGAGGGATGTGTAACACTTCTCTTAACACACCTACAGTACAAACACTGAGCCAATAATATTCAGCAGAGCCTCTTTCCTGGTTGTCAGTGTTAGACTTTGACAAACATGTAAAAGGTTCAATTTCCCTCCAGGGATTTGATCTCTCCGTCAGTAAAACAATGTCTACTTTGCTAATACACTGATTTCAGACATGTCAGCTGATCCAAGCAGACACAGCAGCAGAGGACTTTTACAATATGGAGTCATATGTTTGGCCTGTAAAAGTTAACAACACCCTTGGCCTTGGACGTTGAGCCCACACAGCTGGGCCTGATGCTCTGTTTTCTGCAGCTATGGTTGCAGCCTGAAGCTTTCAAAACAAACACGTTTCTGCACATTGGTTGCCGAGATGCAAACAAAAATGTTGTCGTGCAATACACAAGTTTTGCAGTTATCTCATTCAAAGGAGATCTTTCATGGGCTCTGGGTAAAATTGTGCAATAAGAGCATCTTTGTTTTGGAAGTTGAATGTTGAATCTGTCTTAAAATGAGGAAGAGTTTACTGAGGAGGAAATAATGTGCTCAAATGTGGAAAATAAAATTCTGCCAATCAGGAAAAAATCAACTGGATTGATTTTGACATTTTGAATTAATTCTCAACTGTAAAAGTCAAATGATTGTCCACCCTCTCTTCTAAAACCTGACACTTAAAGTGAAAGTTTTACATTGATTGAACATTTGAACTCTATTCTGGACTTTTTAACTCAATTCTCGAAATTCAGAAATAACAATGAATCTCCTCTATACGTTACAGCTTGGATACAGGCGAGTATTTAATCGGCATAGAGGGCCAATATATAAAAATATAAACAATGCATTTAACCAAGTGACTCTGGTGCCAGTGTTGACTGGAGTGGATCTCTGCAGCTCCCGTGGTTTGCTTATTAACAGTCTGTCAGGGCTGAGAGCCTGTTTTGAAACGAGACAGTGACTGGGTGTGTACGCAGCAGAGTCATTGCACCTTGAGACCGACATCAGTAATGATACAATCTCAGCCTGCAGCTAAGTGTCCCCTGTGTAACTCCTCTCTTCTGCTGTGTCATCACGCTGGAATTGATCGGGCAATAACAGAGGCCGGGCGTCGACACTCTGTGCTATTAGAGCGTGAGCAGCCGCCCGTCGCGTCGTCGGGCCTCAGATTATAATTTGCTGTGAGGTTTAATCATTCTCCGCTGTCCTGTTTGCTGCTCGCTCGACTCCGGCGCCGAGCTGAGCTGCAGGAGCTCGACAGTGAAGTGTCAGATGTTAGTGTTTACCTGCACTCGCTCTGCTCTGCTGACTCACTCTTTGCTAACAACCTTGTGTGTAATCATTGATTCAGTGTCACTAGAGAACAACCTAGATGTGACCTGAATATTTACATCTGTGTTTTACAGTTTAAGATAACAAAGGAAACACGTACAAGTGCTGCCCAGGAAGTCTTGATATGAATATTTATAGATGATCATTTTTAATAAACATTTAATCATTTAATCCAGCTCTGACCAGAACCTAGGGTTGCCATGTTAGCAGAATTTAAACCTAGATGCATTATTAGTAGGGTCTACAAACGATGACATTTTAATTACGATTAATCACATTTTTAATCGCATGTTTGAAATTCCATTATTTCGTATTTATATAAAGGAATTGTTCGGCTCTTATTTTGAATTTTTTTTAACTTTCTTAAGCTGAGAGTACTTCACTTCCTGTTTGAGTTCAACCCTGCTTTTATTTTGAAATAAAGTAAGGAGCTTCTGGTAGAGTGAAGGTGAGGGCAAGTTAAGCCCAGAAACAGGAAGTGGTTAGGGATCCCAAACTGAGGTCAAACAGCTCAAAGGAACGGTAACAAAGGTCAATGTGTGATGTCATCAGGTGGATATTACTTTAGTTTCTCCTTTGTATTCCTCGTGTTCCTGTTGTTCTTCCTTGCCGCTGAGGTGGAGGTCGGAGCAGGCCGTGCATGACCGAGGCCGGCGGTGGTTGTGGGGACGACACAGTCTGATGGTGGTGGCTGGGCGTCAGGGACGTCGGGTGGTAGTAGTGCCTGATCAACTCGCTGAAGGTTGGGGGAGCTCCGTCTACTCGAGAGCCTGTTCTGGGGTTGTCATCACATCCCCCCCTCAGATGAGGAGTAGTGGACACTGTTCTCAAAATCACAGTTTGTTCATTTGTAACCTTGTATTTCTTTCTCTTCTCTTCATGTCTTCCAGGTTGACGGGGGCCTCTGGTTATCTGAGTGACGGTCCAGGAAACTACAAGTACAAGACCAAGTGCACCTGGCTGATCGAGGGACAGTAAGTAGAGAGCAGAGCCTACGTCAGTGGAGAAATATCCGTAACCATAACCATAAAGGTCAATGCAAAGCACATCATGCAGGAAAATGCTCACGAATGAGCCGACAGATCACGGCAACAACCGGAAGAAGGACGTAGAAAATCATCTTTCAGACAAGGAATGTGAATGAAGTGGAGGTTTCAGAAGTCACATTGTAGTTTTCTTAAAGCAGGAGGATGATGAACAAAAGAAAAATCAGAGAGTGACACCATGTTGCTGCTGCATTCAAGCAGTCCTTCTGCAGTGAGAAAACATCCACACGTGGGAAGTGGCGTACGCCAGTTTCAGGCCCTGTTTCCCTCATACACAGCGTTTATAAATGGTCAGGCTTAATCAAATCTGGAGTCCGCCCAGGCTGACACAGAGTCTGGACCGAGTAGAAATGCTTTTGATTCCGAGACCTTCAAACGTGGTCTCAAGACCAAGACCGACAACACTACTTTCTGGGAGCTGATACCCTACCCTGTCTGGTGTGAACTTCCAGATCAACTGAGCTGGCAGACACACTCCTTTAAATCCAATTGACTTCATTCATTAAATCAGCTTCTGCCGTTAAGAAAAAGTCCCGGGAAGGAAGACCTAAACCTCCAGACAGCTGATGGATGGTTTATGAAAACAGAGGTTGCAGCTCGATATTTAAAGTGCGCTCATAATGATTGTTATATCCACGTTCTGCCGTGTAATCCCTCACTCAGATCCAGAGGAGTTTACAGTATCCACAAGATGATGGATGAAAGTGAATGGCTAAGTAACTCTGAGAAATCCAATACTCCCTCTCTATTGTTTTAGTCAGCATAACCCGGCCGCGGAGTATCGATTCAGAGCGACGATTCTTCATTTTTAAGGCCGCCAGCTCGTCCCACCCATAACCTCTTTGATTACATTTGCATTTTAGGCATTTAGCCAACGCTCTCATTCAGGGAGATTAACCACGAGCGACTAGGTTTGGAGCTCAGGAGGTCAAACGCATGTTTCTCTTCGACGGGGAAGTGTCGATGTTACAGGGGTTTGACCTTCTGACCTTCCGGGTTCCTGAGCGGCGTCTGTAATCACCCGGCTAACCACTCATCCAACACTTTCTTTACATGCTAATGACACTTTTATACGCCGTCTTGGGACCTCGGAGCGTTCTTAGCAAGAGGTTAATGCAGTGATACGTGCACTGTATGCATCAAAATGACAAGAGGACTTTCAAAGGGATTCATAAGCCTCGAACATATATTCACTTTGAATCCGCCTACAGTGGCCTGAAGTGACTGAACCCTCGGACAGGCGGGGAAATGATCAGTGAATGATGTCTACGTGCGCCCTGACATGCCCATAGGGACATCTGTGGTAGCGTCTGGTTCAGGAGAGGACATCAGTTTGTCACATCCTCCCAGATACTCCTCACTTTTGCGTCTTGTTTCTCTGGTTTCAAGCCTTCTTTCCTAACTGAACCTCGGGGCTGTTGCCGTTCACTTTATTAATCCGCTAATGCAGCGAGGACGAGCCGGCGATTCACTCTCATTAATAAAATGTTAAAGAGAAAAAATGTGACATTCACAGAGCATTTCCTGTTAATCTTGTGGTCTAGTTATAGATGTGATAAATCGGACTTTGTGTTCCCCCCCCGTCCTATTTGAAAGATTTTCTTTTGAGACTCTAACGAAGTTACAGGCAGAGGAAGTTTGACGAATCTCGTGAAATTCATTAAAGAAAACCGGATCAAATAATCTGGTTTCCTTCCGCTTTTCTGTCTGCCGTCCTTACATCTGAAAACACCGAGCTGTGGAAAGACATTGTTGATTGAATGTTCATTTGTATCGAGACAAACGTGAAGCATATAGTCAAATGTTCCACACTATTTATAGCCTCAGCCAGTTTGCAACGGTTTCACATCCGTTCCTGGATGTCAAACAGTTCCTCCGCTGCAATGAAATACAACTTTATTGTCCGAGTGAACATCAGGAATCTATCTGGCTGAAGACGAGACGACTACACGCTGTGGTTTCTGTTTGCTGCCCCTGATGATGATTCTCTAACATGGAGGTGTATTGGTTAAACAAATGCTGAGTTTAAATGGTGAATGTTTAAACAGCTTCCTCTGATATTAACACGCATCCTAACAAAACCAAATAACCAGAGCAGAGTTTCAGTATGAAATCAGACAGAAACGAGAAGGAAGCATCTGTGAGTCCTGGTAACGGAGACGAGATGAGCCTTCACTGTTGCCATGCACACGCTCACATCGACGCTGCTGAAGGATTGGCCATACTGTGTGTGCGCCAAAACCACCATCGAATACAGTCAAGGAGATCAAAGTTGAGTGCGTCACACCTGAACTTGGAGCTGTTCATTTGTGAAGCATGTTGGGAATCAAGTGTAAACAAGGCCTTCGTTAATCATCCACCTTTTACGAGCTGAAAGTCTCAGTTATTCTGCTGGTGTTGTGAAAGTGGGCGTGGACTTGTTGCTCTCAGCTCTTTCAGCTGAAACAGCGACTTTGAAAACCTTTGTGCAGCTCGGGTGAGAGACATTACAGACACATCGTTTTAGTTTCTCATCAGGAGGGTTAAAGAGCTTTCTCAAACTGTCTGAACTCCTCTCACTCTTTGTGTTGAACTGTTATGAAATGCTCTTTTCTTATAAGGAACTAAATGCCGCCAAATGTTCTCGCATAATT
Source organism: Tautogolabrus adspersus (assembly GCA_020745685.1). NCBI lineage: Eukaryota > Metazoa > Chordata > Actinopteri > Labriformes > Labridae > Tautogolabrus > Tautogolabrus adspersus. The sequence continues at coordinate 24,686,959 of CM036552.1, forward strand.
AGCTGTTTTGTAGCGCTGGGAGCAGCAATTTTTGTAGAGCGTAGAAATGAACAGTGTGTGTGCCTCGGGCTTGTTTATTTCTGTCTGTCGTCTCAGAGTTGTAAAAAAAAAAAAAGAAGTGCTGCAGTGCTTGACTCTGAAAGATAAGTAATAACTGTGGATGCATGAAGCCGTTAAAGATTCAAAAGTCAGTTAGATCTGTAACGTCAGCAGTTGTAGCTTTGTTCTCTCAGAGCTTAAAACATTGTTTGCCAGATATCAATACATCTAATAACAGGGCGGCTGTGGCTCAGTTGGAAGAGTTGGTCGCCTCTCAACCAACTGGAAGGTCGGGGGTTCGACCCCCAGCTCTTGCAGCTACATGTCCGATGTGTCCTCGGGCAAGACACTTAACCCCAAGTTGCTCCCGCTGCTTCGTCGGCGGTGTGTCAATGTGTGTGAATGTGATTAGTTACGTCTGATGGTCACTTCACACAGCAGCCTCTACCATCAGTGTGTGAATGTGTAGGTGTGACCTGCGGTGTGAAAGCGCTTTGAGTAGTCAGAAGACTAGAAAAGAACGATACAAGCTCAAGTCCATTTACCATTTATCATGTAATAAGTGGTGCTGGCTGACGATTTGACGATTATTCTAGTCATGACCGGCTCAAAGGCCACGGTTAATAAAGGGAGAGACATCGAAATAACACTTTAATGAACTGATTTATTTACAAAAATATGAATTAAATTGCATAAGAGATGAAGTGTGGAGTTCAGTAGTGTAGGTTAGTGGGTGTGTGAAAAGTGTATTGTGCACGTGTTGGATTGAGAAGGAACACAAAGTGTCCAAACAAGGTGCATGCAGAAAGTCTCTGGATCAGACTAAGGTGGCAGCTTTTATAGTGACTGGGAGCACGCCTACCAATCACACGAACCTGCAACACAAGAAAAGAGAAGGCCCAACCTAACAGGCCACAGGGCTGCCACATTCCCATGAAATCCTAAACAATCAATGAATTCTAAGACCACGATTACACGAGAACGAGCCACTGAGAAGTGAATCTTTTCATGTTTCCTTTTCCTTAAAGTTCTGTGCCCAGACGACGTTTTGATAACAACCTCTGTCCACTCAGATCTGCAAAAACGCTTCAGTATACATGCCAGGCCAGAAGTGGGCGGTGTTACTTTGTAATGACACAGCACACACATGAGCACACACTCTCTCTTCTACAGAGCAAGGAGGTGTAGAATACATTTACAGACTGGGAGTGAGCAGCACAAACAGAACTACAGTGTCCACCATTGAAGTTGTAGTCCACCTACTCGCACACGGCTATTGACTGGAACCGTAATGTGCAGGTGCATAGTGTCTCTGTTTTCAGAAGAACAGGAAACTGAGCTGTTTTCAAACTTTCAGTGTGTGCCAATAAAGACTTGAGCTGTTCAGACCACATTCGTTTTTTGTACCAGGCCGTAAACACGTTTATTTCCGCTGTAAAAATCTGCGTTTATGAATGAGTGTGTATGTGACTTCTGGGACTTTTGCAGCCAGCCTCAAGTGGACACTCGAGGAATAATTTTTTTTCACTCTGGCATTGGCTTCATTTTTCAACACCAGAGGTTACCGCTTGGCCATGCCTTCCGCCCCCCTGGTGGATTATGTGTGCACTGCATGGGTCTGATTATGGGAGGAAAAGATCTCACTGAGGAGGCAGACGTCTCTGATTCCTCTGGTTCTCACAATCTTCTTCTGTGTTTTTTAGGCCAAACACAATACTCCGATTACGGTTCAACCACTTTGCCACTGAATGCAGCTGGGACCACCTCTACGTGTACGACGGAGACTCCATCTACGCCCCCCTGCTTGCTGCTTTCAGGTAAATCTACTCTCAAAGGTTCGGCTTGGATTGTCTTGAAGGAGAATGTGCTTTTTTGTTTTTTATGTTATCACAGCAAATCCAAAATCCCTTCAAATAATCTTTTCAACACAATTCTCAATCATATGATTTCTGGAGTCACAGACTGATGAGAAGATTTAACGGTGGTCACAAACACTCGATGAAGAGAAGGATTTACAAACCATTACTAAATCCTTTTTTACTTCTGATGACAGCCTGATCCTGAGAAATGTTCCAGTTTCAAAGTAAGAGTGCAAAAAAAGGACAATGAATATGACGAGCTTTGTGTTCTTTTTTTTTACAGCGGTTTGATTGTTCCTGAGAGTTATGGGAACGAGACGGTTCCCGAGGTTGTGTCTCAGTCCGGCTACGCCCTGCTGCACTTCTTCAGTGATGCTGCGTACAACCTAACTGGCTTCAACATCTCCTACAGGTGAGAGAAGTAAATCAAGGGAGTATGTTTATTTTATTTGCTTTACACTTTATGCATCGTCTTGTTTATAAAAACAAAAACAAAATAAGGAGGGGATGTTTTGTTCTTTCCATGTTGGTTAAAATGTTTTTAAAGATAATGAAAAGCGATGTGAGCGATCATCAGCAACAGAATCAGCTTGATTCTATAGTTTTCTAAAGAAGTGTCCTGCATGAAGCCCTGTTTCTATTTTCCTCTTTGTTGCTCGCGTTGACGGACAAGGAAGCAGGGGGCTCTACACGGCACTGACTCTCTCCTTTCTCACTCAACAGAGCTTGTTTGCTTGTTTTACAAAGTGGAGTTAACGGTGCATAAATAATATCCACATGCATCCATTATCTTTTCCGCTTTTCCTGTTCGGGGTCGAGAGGCGGGGTTACACTCTGGAGTCAATCACAGGGCTGACATATAGAGACAGACAACCAGCCACACTCACATTAACACCTACGGGCAATTTAGAGTCACCAGTTAACCTAACGAGCATGTCTTTGGACTGTGGGAGGAAGACGGAGTACCTGGAGAGAACCCACGCATGCGCAGGGAGAACATGCAAACTCTTCACAGAGAGGCTCCTGTCAGACGGGGATTCAAACCAGGAACCTCCTCACTGAGAGGCAACAGCGCTAACCACTGCATCACCGTGCAGCCCTTATATCCACATCCATTATTTAAATATTGAGCTTTAACTTGTGTCAACACCTGAGAAAAACTTTCAGCTGAAAGCCGTTTATTGTCGAGCCTCTGAGTGTTGTGATTTGAGTCAACAGCTCGTCAAAAGCACCACACTTCACTTTGTCCACCTTCAAAATAAAAGCACTAGATGTCAAACTGTTTGCAAGAGGAAACTGATATTCACAGAGCAAAGAGGATGCAGTGTGGACAAAGGGCGTGTGATCACACGTGATACGTTGTCCAACGTTGCATGCTGTTAGGACACGGTGTCATTTTAATGATTGATAGATTCAAAAAATGTCACGTAAACTTCAGATCTTCTGTCTTATTTTTAACCAAAAGCTGCTGCCCTTAAAGAGACAGAACACTGACTAAATTGCACAAAAACGTTGGCAACATTATGGGGCAATTTAGACAATGTGAGGGAGTTTACTTGCAACATTTTGTTAATAAAAACAAGAAACGACCGAGTATCGGATGTGTAGGATAATTCAAAATATATTCCAAACGTTTTCACTCTGCCTTTAGATGGACGTTCAGATAAAATCCACAACCTAAATCAATTGTAGTTTTAAATGATATTCTCAGTCCTTGACTTGATTTTGGGATCTCAGCTGTGACGACAGCTTCCACGTGTCAAACGTAATCTCGTAATCGTCTCCAGCTGAGTGTGCATCGCTGCCACACCTCACAGATTGCATCTCTCGGGGTCTGCACATGCATTAATAATGGCGTCATGCACTGGATAAAAGTGCTAAAAGACAAATACTTTGATGCTGAGCCTGGAGCTGTACACCTCCAGCTCAACTAAAATCATCCTTTCTGTTTTACCGGCTCTTCAGATTTGATTCCGGTGAAGGAGCCACTTCACACTCTTCCTTGGGACATGATGACACACACAAAGATATCACTTTCTGCATGATTCAGCCTGTGCGCCGCGCTGACTCGGCTGCTTGATGGCAGCGTTTAGAGGATCATGTTGGGCTTCGTTTGCTGCAGTATTTTTATGTTGCATCATTACACCATCATCGAGCCGCTTGTTTGCAGCTAAAAAATGTCTTGATATGAGGGATGCTGACATGAACACTTTATAGAAGCATCTTTATACATTTATAGATTTTGTAGATCAAATTACTGCCGAACCACGCTGCTCCAGGAGATGCTATCTGTTCTCTGTGCTTGTTTACATCCTGGTAGTCGAGCGAGGAGATCAGGTCCATTCACCTGAGTTACAGCCAGTCTATAGCTACTGCCCCGGCTAGTGGCGGGTGGCTGCGTTACAGTTCAAACATAACATTGGATCGGCATCGAGGGCCGAAATATAACCATATAAATAATTTGTTTAACCCTCTAGTATTCTGGCACAGACTTGCGAGGAGGATAACGTTCAACTTAACACTCACATCCTGAATCCCAAGTCTCTAAAATAGCAATGTGAGTCCAGCTGCCTTTAATGACTGCTAGTTAACGTGAGCGTCCGTCAGTGTGCTGCAGCTGACTTTTTTGCAAAGTCTCCAAAGTGAACTGTGTAGCAGAATAAGATGTGATGTTTAAATATAATATAGTATGTAAGATCCGCCACCAGGGGGCTCTCAGTCAAAACAATAACTAAAGATGACGTCGAGGCTGGCGGGGAATCATGGGAGTGATTCTCTCTGCTACGATGATATTCAGTTTTATTCCAACAACACGTACAGACGAGCTGTGTGTGAGGTGACCATCAGAGAGCGCTCTGTAACTCATTTTAACAGTACGTGACTGAGCATGTGCGTCTTTCTTTGTTTATAACAGGCAAAGAGGTGGAGGTGTTTGTTATACAGCGCTTATGAAAGGGTGCGTTAGATTTATTGTTCTGGGACATTCAACGTAAAGTGTTTCTTATTTCTTTCTACTCCGTGCACGTGTTAAAATATTGACTAGTTTTTTTCAAGGATGCATGAAGCCGAGGAGAGCTGAACAAGAAGGTCGTGGAAGTACTAACAGTATGAATTTTAAATCTGCTTTCTCCCCTGATAACAGATTAAACTATCATAACTTTATCTAAAGGCGAGTAATGAACTCATCAACTCTCTTCTCCATGTCAGTTATGCTTACTTCTCTAGTTCACTATTTGTCCAGTAAAAGTGTGTCGGTATTCTGTATTCTGTATTTTGATGCTTTATGCTGCACTGCACGTCTGGAGGATTTTTACGAGGGTTATCTCAGGCAACTGTAGCATTGCCCGTTTTAAAAATACATGAACTATGAATTATTAGCAACACGCTGCAGGGCTTGAATCAAAACTTCAGAGCATTTACAGAAAATGTAAAGAAATGTTGAGGTCAGAAATGAATGCAGACACCTCTTTAAAGTAAGAACGAGCCACAGTTCAATGATGAGGCAATAACTCTGGTACATGGTAGTTTGTAAACTGTAAATAAAAGTAACACCTATTACTGAATGTATTCATTAATGAACTTGTAATCCACATCAATGGTAACACTTCTGCCAATTACTTTTCTCTACTATAAAAGTTTAAAGGTCACATATTCTCCTCCTGTTCAACCAGGTTAAATAAGTCTCAGAGCTCCTCAAAACATGTGTGTGAAGTGTCTTGTTCTAAATCCACTCTGATCCTGTATTTGATCATGCCTATAAACCCCTCTATTTCAGCCCTGCTCAGAACAGGCTGTTTCTGTGTCTGTAGCTTTAAATGTAAATGAGCTGTGTCTGACCACGCCCCTCTCTGGAAGGGCTTGGGTGGCTCGGGCTTTCTCGCTCCATGCCCTATTGTTTATAGTGAGAAGGCAGACTCAGAGGGCAGAACAAACACCTATCTGTGGGAGTGTCACCCACCTGGGGGAGGGGTTACTGCCCTTTGTGATGTCATGAAGGGAAAATCTCCAAACGGCCTGTTTGAGCACACATTTTCTGAAAAGTGGAGCAGGCAAAAGATGGAGAGGATGGACCTTTCTCATCATTGGGAGGCTTGTAGGCAGACCAGAGACACATGTTAGAGTTAGAGGAACATGGTGAAGTGGAAGATGGTAAAGATTTTGAATTCTTCTGGTCCATTTGTGGCCACATTTTGTCCTGGTTTTAACAACCTTTTCCATTCTTCGCTCATTTCTTGTTTATTTTTAACACTAAGCATTACAACCAAAGCTGCACATTAAAGTTCAGCCTCTCTCCAGACACATGTTGAACATTTCCTGTGAGCTGTAAATGCCTGAGTTTGTACCTAACATTACTTTCCAGGGTGCAGATTTTAAACTATTTGCAGCTAAAGGAAACTTTTGTTCCTTGCTCACCAATCTACAAACACAGAAAATGTATTTGTTCTAGTGTTTATGCAACAAAACTTAACCCTAACCAGTAAATCACAGCCCTAAAATCAGTTTAACAGCCTTACATTGGTGATTGCACAGATAGAAAAAAGCAAACTAAACTCCTCAACAGTCACCAAGAGCTCAAAAATGTCCGTCATTTCTGACTGGCAGAGAAAGGAAAACTACTCTGAAAAACCAAAGTGGAGCCTGTCCCTTCAAAACATCTGCAAAGGACACAATGGAGCTGTTCCTTTTTCCCTTGCTCATTGGCACTGTCACCATAGCGATGGGATTGAAGTAGGGCTGAGAGATACAGTCAGATGAAAGCGAGGTGCCCCCGGGCCCCCCCCAGTCTTTGGTGTCTGGAAGAGGTGGAGGAGCCGAAGACATCAAACCATCAGTCTGCTGAAGGAACATGAAAGAATGACGAGGGCCCTCGGTGTCGTCTGTCTGCTCCCAACGAAGAGGAGGAAAAAAAAGAAAGAACATTGACGGAAAGAAAACAGCAAAACTTTTGACATGTACTTGTTTATTAATAATAGTCTCATACACACAGTTTGCAGCATTTCACAGTAATGGAGTCTACCAGTATTTCGTAGGGCCCGACCGATACGGGATTTTTGAGGCTGATACCGATATTAGAGAAAGAAAAACATCTGATACCGATATATCGGCCGATATCTTTCTTAGACCTATGAAATGTGTAGAGATGGATAGATATCGATATACACATTTAACAGTTGATCCCTCAAACACAGTTATCAAACATGTGCGGAGAACATTTATAATGAAGATACGATGGTCACTCGACTGGAAAGTAACCGCACATGTACGTGCGTCGCTGCTCGACACTCTGCAGAGTGATGATGCTTGTTGTAATCAATATAGCGCCCTCTGCTGGTGACAGAGAACTGCTAGTGTAAAACAATGACTCAAATTAAATGCTATTTGACTGGTGAATAAATCGAGGAATATCGGCGCCATATCTTTGATAAAATTAGCTGATACCGATAGCCACTTGATACGCTAATATCGACTGATATTATCGGCTTGCCGATGCATCGGTCGGGCTCTAGTATTTTGTTTGTTTCTGTTGGTCGACAGACTCAATAAAAAAGTACAAACTAACATCAAGCTGATTCACTAACAAGTCTTTCCTTGTTGTCAGTACCTGATGAATCGTTTCCTCTGTGCAGTAGATCTCAATTGTTTCCAAAAATATGAATAAAACAAAGTCAATGAGTCGAGCTGTTGCACGTTCTAATCATCCTCATTGGTTTTGTTTAGCGCCAGCTGTTCCTGCAGTGTGCTGCTGTCAATGCTTTAAGAACAGAAGATAAATAAAAGAAGTTATCGTCTACTTTTTCGTGCAGAGGGCAACATTTGTCTGCAAATAAATGCCATGAAACAAACACGAGGTGCTACATGTAAACCATTAAACACACTTAATACTTCTCACATTCAAGGTGATGATTACAGGCAGTATGTGTTTCCATGGTAACAGTTGTTGTGTCCCAATTCCACATGAACACTGTATGTACAGTACTCTGTCAAAGTTTTTTTTTTGCATTTAGTATTGAACAAAAAAAAAATCAATGTACTTTTTACACTGACAGGAAATGAGCCACACACACTCTGACTTTGGAAAGCTGCTGAGGGTTCAACTTGAAATCCAAAGATTTTATTATTCAGTGTTTTTTAAACAGACGTCCAAATACAGCTTTGTGCTTGTGCTTTGTGTTTCTGCGTTGCACTGTGGAACAACTCAGACTCTGACAGTTTATTTTTCTTGAAGATTTATTTTTGGGTCTTTTTACGGCTTTATTGGAGAGAGAGGACGGAGTCAGAAACAGAGGGGACAGAGAGAGAGGGGAACATGCCGCAGGTCGTATCTGAAACCGGGTCGCCTGCTTTCGAGGACTTCAGCTTCTTTTCTTTTTTTTAAAATTTGATATACTTTATTAATCCCTGAGGGAAATTCTGGTTTACACTCTGTGACTGAGAGACATGCTTCTCACACACACATAGGCCCGAATCACACACATGCACAAACAGGACCTAGTGGAGAGATGTCAGAGTGAGGCTGCTACACACTGCGACGCAGGGAGCGCACCAGAGCGGTTGGTGCTCAGGAAGTGACCTGGCACCTCTCCAGCCACCAAACCAACTTCCATATTATGGTCCGCATCGGGACTTGAACCGGCGACCCTCCGGTTCCCGACCCAAGTCCCTACAGACTGAGCTTCTGCACATGGGGCGCCGATACTTGCACCAAACACGAAGTATACGGCTTTCCTCTGACGGTTTCTCTCGTGTAAAAAGACTGAAAATCATTTTCAAGTTTCAGGCCTGGAGTTGTGAAATGAGTTATTGTAACACCTTGCTGCTCCTAAGCCCTTTTCTGAACAACACATCACATGAGAAGAAGATGACCTTTAACCTGTTACTTGCATTGTCCCTCTATCCCTCTCAACCGTGGACAGGAAGCTGTTGGAATTTTGCCCCTTTACTGTAAAATCCCTTTTCAGTAAAGGGGCAACTAACCCTAACCCTACACATCAGAGTTCTTCTCTGATGTACTGTTTATACAAGAGGTCATAATAAGCGCGAGAGGCGAGCAACAGCTGTACTCTTTTTTTCTTTCCTGAACAGATTTATAAATGTTTCCTGCAACAGACCGGAAAATATGAATGTTAATGTAGATTTTTGCACACTGCCTTAAAGTTAAAATAAGCGACTGTTGTTCCATTTGATGTCAAACCTCCAGTCTCTCGGAGCAAAACAAAAACCCTCTCCTCCTCCCTCACCCCTCCCTCAGTGTTCTGACCGAGTGCAGCCGTTTGTAGGACTCATCTCCATTCTGATATGCAGCACAAAGTTCATTTGGTTTCTTACTTCTGTGAAGTATTTAAGAGCACACAAGGTATATTTTTCAATTTGTAAAGTCTGTTAGATCTCCTGTGATTGTACTCTTGCGACAACGCTCTTCCATTATGCCGCTACAAACAGCATCCACGAGTTGGCCGGGCCGTCTCTCTTCCCCAACGTGTCGGCAGTAACAGTTGGAGAGGGAGGGTTCACGTGAACAGAAAACATGTGGGGGGCCGGTAGCCTAGTGGTTAGTGCGCACACCCCATGTACGGAGGCTCCAGTCCTCCAAGCGGGCGGCCCCTGTTTAGAATCCAACCTGTGGCTGCTTTCCTGCAGGTCATTCCTCTCTCTCTCTCTCTCTCTCTCTGATTTCTGACTCTATTCACCGTCCTGTCTCTGAATAAAGGCAGAAAAAGCCTAAATAAATCTAAAAAAAACCGAACATGTATTAAACGTGTTTGAGCGTCTGAAGTCAAAGGGTTGTCTCATATTTGTGTATGAACCGAATGAATGAACATGTTGAATCGGTTATTTGTATGACTTGATTTGACCGAGGTGTGACCCCGGAGACGTTACCACAAAAACATGTCGATTGGGTTGCTAACAGAAAAGCTAATTGTGGGACATAGCGGACCTGTTGAGAGACATTGGGAGCGTCCGTATTGCTGTTTTATTGGGTGTTGACCATCTGCTCCTCTGTGCCTGTGGTGACTTTATGTCTGCCGGTTACCTCAGCCTGCAGCCCGATGCTGCGTCAGTGCAGAGCAGACGGCCCTTTGAGATGAGCGACATGTGTTAACGCAGCTGCTTGACCGGCTGACGAAGGAGGACAACGGCGTTAACTACACGCTCCTGCTGTTTGAAGTGAACACGTTGCATATTTTATATCTAAGCTTGCAGACAGCCGAGGCTCTGCTCGCACAAAAGCAGATGTAACTTAATCATTGAAAGTTGTTCTGATGTTTTATTCAGAGTGTTTATCCGTCTCTCTGGCTGGATTTAAATCCTTGTTTCTCTGTTTCCTCCTCTTTCCTCCATACCAGAGTGAATACATGTCCCAACAACTGCTCCGGCCGTGGCGAGTGTCGTGTGAGGAACGCCACCGGCTCGGTGTACTGCGAGTGTGAAGCCAACTGGAAAGGGAAGGCCTGTGACGTCCCCTCCTGCCTGGCTAACTGCGGCTACCCTGAAAGAGGTCGCTGTCAGGGCAAAACCTGCGTCTGCAAGTCTGGATGGCAAGGTGGGCTGATACTGCCGGCGATGTGACCTCATTGTCTCACACACGCTCAAACACAATGTCATCAGGTTTACACCAGCAGGCCCGCACATGTCAAACCCTCCTCAGTGACTTCAATCACATCTCACTACCTTCTCTTAGCAGAATAGAGAGCGGCTCTTGTCTTAATGTAGGTAATGTAAAGGAATGAATACGCTTCAAGAAGCAGCTTATATATTTCAATTCAAACATGATTAAAAGGCAGGAGAACTATGATGAGATTTTAATGAATGAGGGAGAGATATTTGACTTGGCCTCCTTCCTCCTGATGACCTAACCACCATTCAGCAGTAAGAGAAGTTTTCCATACAACGGTTTAAAGGCTAACCTCTCAAACAGAACGTTTCATGGATTTATCTGTTGGAAGATCTTAATTTTAGACGAGGGATAAACCGTTGAACCGCAGAGGAAACTTCCCACACGGAAACATCAAGTTGAAAGTGGTTTACATCAGAAACTACTACAGGAGTCAGAGATAAAATGATGAAGAAGAGGCTGGTTCACATTTCAGTTTGAGCTCTCTCTTTTTAAACCATGCATAGACAAAAAAACCTTCCCAGGGTTCTGCATTGCATCGTGTAACCAAGCAGCCCCGGTGCATCAGTTGGAGAGTTAGTAAAGAGGGTGTTGCTGACTTTACCCGTCCACATTTTGCCTGTTTTTTTTTTTTCTGGTGATTCAACTCAGTGCCTCTTCATCGCTAAGCCTCCACCGCTATCACTGCCTCTGCCCCCGCATCACCCCGCATCCCCCATCTGCTGTAACCTGATGGACTTCAAATGAAGATTGTGCAGCCTCAGCTTCCTCATCTTTTTGGTTGAGTCATGAGTGTGGAGCCTTTTTTTATTATCTGCTGATGACCTGACACCACTGTGTCCATTTGAATCGGACCATATGGGCGTTTTTCGCCGCTCTATTAGTTCTTAAACGGCTCCACTGCGCCACGCTGCACAAGCAGAGACAACGGCTTAATTTAACTTCACTTATATCAGCAGCTCAGTGTGCTCACAATCTAATTACCAAAGCTGAGGGAGCTGAGAAACAGACCGGCCTTTTTTTTTAGCCTTTTATTACCTTGTCATGGTGTGTTAGCTAAGGAATAGCACACTTAGTGTACTCCGTTCTGCCAGCCTCCAAATGAACCCATTTTCTACTCCAAGCGGGGCAGAGACAGATGTCTGTTTAGTCAAGCCAGCCTTGCATTTAATCGCCCTTTCAAGGATGCGTAGCCGTCCACAAATTACGTCTTAAAGGAAGGTTAAGGCAGCATTTGTTTTTATTTATGGGGATGCAACCAAAAGGGCCAGAGACAATTCAGTTTGCTTAGCATTACTGGAGTCAAGCTGAAGCATACGAGCCACCGGGGAATTTTCTTCAGAATGAAACAAACAGAGGAACGGGTTAAGAGCGACCTTGATTGTTGTTCTCAATCACAACACTTCCTTCTCCGTCACGTGGCCGCTCTTACATTGTTTCATTTATGATCCTATAATGAAGTACCTGAGTATCCACCAGCCTGTTTCCGCTGTGAGATTGTCGTTTAATGTTTGATTTGTTTGTGTGATCCAGAAGTCTGACAGGATATTTCTATTCATGACTCGGCAGCTGTTGCCAGAAACGTCTCTTCAATCTTTTCCCTCCTTTCAGAAGTTTTTCCGGTTTATGCTGCCGTTATTGTTCTTGCTCAGTAACACGGGAAGGCCGCTCCGGCTCGTGCCAAATGTCTTTAAAGAGTCGTTACAGTCTTCCCTGAAGACCTCATGGTTACTGTTTCCAGAGACGATGTTCACAAACGTAACAGTGGAGTTCAGTATGTTTTAAATCGTTAGCTTATTCAAACTTAAATAATGTGTTTAAAGGTTCACAAAGTCTATGAAATGTTCCCAATAAAGGGTTCCTGTTATTTTAGGTCCCCTCATGTGGGCAGAATATCAGGAACGCCTTTCAAACTAATGCACTTCATAGCACCTCTACCATCCGACCGCCACCCGCCACCCTCCTAACTAGTACAACACGTGTATTAATCGTATAAAGCCGATAACAACGTTAAGAGGAAGCAAAATCATTCGCAAGGGATTGTGGGATGTGTAGTTCCTTGACTCAGGATGAATATTATGTAAACAGCCTTGTACCTTTGCCTTTTTCTAACCGTTTTTCAACGCGGTTTTGGCGCCAAATTAAATGTAGTATAGTCACGAGTGTTGGGGTAGCTGCTTGTCTTGGTTCCAGGCGCCCATCACTTGATATAAGTACTTTGTGAAGTGTCAATGGAGGATCTGAATGGGAAAAAAGGACTTCCTGAACCAGAGCCCCCGAAAAAGTGGGCGGTCACTGTTTAGCTCTATTGTCTCGTATATTTATTTTAACCTGTAATTGTTGCTGTATTGAGCTCCTCCACCGGCACGCTCCCAGCCGCACTCTCAGGTCTGCTGAAGCCAAACCCCCCCCCCGCAGGACAAACCATCGGTCCTTGGGGGACAGGGCCTTCTTCATTGCCGCTCCCACCCTCTGGAAATCACTCCCAAAACCAAACCCATACCAGAACTCTCTTTAAAACCTCTCCAAGACTTAAGACAACTTCTGTAACTCGTCAACTTTTCTCCTCTAAACTGATAACTCTGCCTAATTACTCCGTTATCATATGAGGCTTTAAAATGTGACGTGACCTCTCTGCCCTTTCCTTACCTTGCTTTCATAATTCAGGAGATCATCATGATTGTTTCCCTCTCATACACTGAAAGAAAAGGGCCCGATATATTGGACCCCTTGTCTAGCTGCAGGACATTAAAGTGAACTAATGAAGCCGTGAGTTTAATCCTCCTGCTGCTGGGATTTTCTGATGAGCTGTTCTTCTTCTTCTGCTGATTTATAAGCATTTCCTCCCTCTTAAGGCGGTCTGTTTTTATCTTTGCCTTTAAAGTTTGAGGCTTGTTTGTTGTGTTTATCACAACTAAATTAATCATTAAGCCTCCTGCGGGGCTAAATTTCTCTCCTCAGGTCCAGACTGCTCCGTCTCAGTGCCTGCCAACTCCTCCTTCTGGACCCGGGAGGAGTACACCGAGGCGGGGCTGGCCAGGGCTTCCCACAAGGCCGTGGTGGACCAGGGCATCATGTGGGTCATCGGAGGCTACGTCTTCAACTCCTCTGACTATCACATGGTCAAAGCGTAAGTCCTCTCTTTTCCCTAGGAGCATCTCCGCCATGATTTCAGGCATTTGGCTGCTTCACTCATACGAGAGAGCTGGGAGACAGAAGTCCTGCTGTTGCTATGCAACTGTGAGGAATGTACCTTAGAAAAACATGATTTTTACTGCCTGTTTTACAGTAGTTAAAAGAAGTTTGTAAAATGCTCAATACTTCAACACAACTTCTGGTACTTTTTGATTTTATAGATCATGAAAGTAAAACTCAAAGAGAGAGAGGACGCTGTCTGAACTGCACAAAATAGTTGGCAATGTTTCGGTACTAAAATGTTGCCAACAAATGTGTGCACTGTTGACAAAGGAAGGAGTTTGCCTGCAACTTTTGGTAATTAAAGGTCACATGTTCTCCTCCTCTTCAGTGTAAATAAGTCTCAGAGCTCCTCAAAACATGTGTGTGAAGTGTCTTGTTCTAAATCCACTCTGATCCTGTATTTGATCATGCCTATAAACCCCTCTATTTCAGCCCTGCTCAGAACAGGCTGTTTCTGTGTCTGTAGCTTTAAATGTAAATGAGCTGTGTCTGACCACGCCCCTCTCTGGAAGGGCTTGGGTGGCTCGGGCTTTCTCGCTCCATGTTCTATTGTTTACGGTGAGAAGGCAGACTCAGAGGGCAGAACAAACACCTAGCTGTGGGAGTGTCACCCACGTGGGGAGGGGTTACTGCCCTTTGTGATGTCATGAAGGGAACATCTCCAAACGGCCTGTTTGAGCACACATTTTCTGAAAAGTGGAGCAGGCAAAAGACGGAGAGGATGGACTTTTCTCATCATTGGGGGGTTTGTAGACAGACTAGAGACACATATTAATGTTAGAGAAACATGGTGACGTTTATTTTGTATAATATTTGACCTTTAAAAACGACAAATTACCCAATATCGGTTGCCTTTTACTTCAATTTTTGTCGTTGTTGCTAAAGTCAAACTTGATTGTCAGGAAGAAGCAACAGGAAAGATGATAGCTCTGCACACACAGATCTGTGACGGGCACAGAGCGGAGGTTGTATTTAAACCATCAAATTACAGGATAGGATGATGCTCCTCGCCCTGAACTCCACCCTGGAAGGTCACACTTTTCCCTTTAGCTCATGTTTTGGTTTGTATAGGTTGCAGATGAGCCAATGCCCTTCCATGTTTTGTATTAGTCTTTACTTTTGTTTGTCACCTTGCCAAAGCTGGATTGCACAATAATATAATCCTCCCCCCCTAAATGTAGCTGTAAAGCTTGTTGTATCCTGTGTCGGATGCAGTAGCAGTGATAGAGGCATTTCAAAGCCTTCTGTTGCCAACAATTTGTTCCATTGTTATGTGGAAACTTGTGTTTATAGGTTTGGGAGTGGACACCTTTGAATGATCAGAGCCAAAATAGCATAAGATTAGCCGAAGTCGTAAAAATTATTCAAGCTGCACCAGCCAAAGTCCAACATCTGCAGCTCTTAATGGTGGAAAAATGGGCCAATTGAATAGTTCAACAAAAAAGAATCAGAACCTAAACTACTCAGGAGGGAGCTCAGATGCTGCAGGAAGTTACATGGTTAGTAACTTACATGGTGGATGAAGATTTAAAGACAGTGACATGCAGTAATATGATGTAACCACACAGAGAGAGGGAGAGACAGGAGCTCAAGGTGCCAGGTCCCCCGGCAGTCTAAGCCTACAGCTGCATAAGTAAGAGCTGGTCCATACCTGCGCCAGCCCTAACTATAATCTTTATCAAAAAGGAAAGTTTCAAGCCTACTCTTAAAAGTGCAGAGGGTGTCTGTCTCCCGGTACCCTGACTGGTAGATGGAAGAATGTTCTTATGTTTACTTTGACTGTGTACTTCTCACACCTTTCTGTTTTTCCTCCCTTCAGGTACAACCTCAGCAGGAAAAGCTGGCTGACTCTGGACCCGTCTGTCAACACTGTGACTCCGAGATATGGCCACTCGCTCGCTCTGCATGAGGTATGTGCAGGGAGGAACAGATGCTTTTTTATTTAACCATACGACTTTGGAGGTTTTTAGCGACTCATTTCTCTGTCGATTTAACTTGTCGACTAGTCTCAAGCTAAGAGGACACTCAGAAAACAGTCAAAACCGACCGCTCCTTTAAATGCAGCTAAAATAGTTTGGCACTTTGCAACTCTCCAGGTAAACAATGCCCAAGTGTGGCTAACGTTAGCAGCGCTAGCATGGCCAGCCTTTGTTCCTTCTCGCAGGTTAACGTCCACACGCCTGTGCTGAACGTGGTGACACATCGCTCCAGCCGAGTGGTTACAAAACAACAAATTCTTCTCCATTTTTTTTTAGATCAAAATACCGCCAAACCACGCTGCTCCTACGAGATGCAAACCGCCGACCGTGCTTGTTTATATACGGGCAGTAGAGCGGGAAGAGAGGGCCCGTTACACTGATCTACAGCTCCATCTAGTGACAGGCGGCTGCATGACAGCTTCGACACAACATTTAACCGGCATTCAGGGCTTACATCAATAAAACATCAATAACTTGTTTAATCAACTAATAATTCTGGTGCCGACTCTGGAAGGTGACGACAGTCGTTTAGTTGAAATTGTGCACATCCCTAATTAAGACTCTTAATGACTTTCTGTGCTTACTGTTCATTTGACATGCATCTGTAGTTTCTGCCGACTCCGTGGAGTTTGAACAGAGCTTCAAAAAAGGATGAGAAACAGACGACAGCTAAATTAAACGGAGGCACAAGCTGAAATACGATCAACTCCTCGTCCTTTTATTGATGCTTTCAGCAGCGTCTGTGTTTCCCCCCTGAAACTAATATATAACATCTCTGGGATTCTGATTTGCTGCAGTGAAGTGGTGAAGCAGTTTTTTCTCAGCCAGAAAGACTGTTAGGAGCCGCTGATGGAATAATAAATGAGAGCGAGGAGGAGACGCAGTTGGTCCGCTCTGTGGTTTGAGAGAACTGAGTGCAGAAGGAGCCGCAGAGTGTTTGTGATGCACAAATTGCATCAGAGTGTCTAAATGTGTCTTTGGAGTCAGCACAGGCTGGCAAGACAAATCTGAAATCAAGTCAGTGTTGGTGCACAACTCATCGCACTGATTGAGGCCTTTCAACAACTGGTAATGTACCGTTTCAGGCACTCGAGCACACACACCCTCCCTCGTTTATAAATCAAGGTCTGATAGTACGGCTGCACATCAGTCTCTCCTTGAAATGAACTATCAAAGCAATTATCATTTCAAGCCCCTCGTTGTGACTTCCTTGACCTCTTCTTGTTTCGATGAGAAACTTTGGAGTTGCACAATCATTTTACAAGTTTAGTTTTTTTGCTGCTTACATAAAAGACCCTTCCTTCTGACAACGTACAAAAACATCATTCTAAAACCAGTACATGAAATGAGGGGTGCATCAATGACCCAAGAAATCTTCATCAAATCTGATATCCAAAGTTTAGGATTTCATAAAGAGGCGGCTGAACAAAAAAAGAACTGCACGGATAATAACCGTCATCGACCTCTCGGAGCTTCTCCGTCCAACACCCTCTCTGTCGCCTTGCCTCGGTATCATAAAGTGAATCACACTAGGAATGAAATGATGAAAAGGGAAAGACGAGCTTTTAATATCAAGAGACTTTATTCTCTGTGACCACGAGACCGACCTCGTCTTCAGGTCTTTCAGCGGGGACATCTTCTGTCGAATCAAAAGCACTGATGTTATTATTCAAAACTGAAAGGCAGACGAAGGTTATTGATGCTGAAGGTTGTGTTTCTTAGAGATTTTTTTAGACTTTTTAAAGCGGTGTAAATGTCTCTATGTGAGCTTTAATAGATGTGACGGCTCCAGATCACCTCAGAGAAACTGCAGCAGGCTTTTGATAAACCTTAAAGGGGCACAAGGAGTGAAACGGTTCTGAACTAGTTTAGCTTTTTTACAAACTACGTGTGTTTCTACAGCTTAAACCCTTTCTGACGTCTTTCAAAGTGTGACGAAAGGTGAAACTGACACCAAATCCTGCACTTGTTAGGAGTATTTTATATTCGTATCGTATCACAACACATCACATCATCGTATCGTGAGTTGCCCTCTGATTCCCATCCTACATTAATACACTCTACATTTCAGAATCTAATGACAGCTGTTGACCTGATTTCATTCCAGGGGAGGATCTACATGTACGGTGGAAAGATCGACTCCACGGGAAACGTGTCCAGCCAGCTGTGGGTTTTTCACATCCAGAATCAGACCTGGGTCCTCCTGAGTCCTCGTTCCAAGGATCAGTACGCCGTGGTGGGACATTCAGCCCACATTGTTCCTCCCCTCCAGGAGGGGGACAGCCCTGTCATGCTGGTTCTGTTTGGACACTGTCCTCTGTACGGCTACATCAGCCTGGTGCAGGAGTACAACATCGGTAAGTTTAAAAGCTGCAGGCGCGTGTGGTGTTGAAGAGACACATGTTTAGTTTTCATATTCGCCGTGTGTCAAATGAACCTTTAGCTGTTCCCTTGCTTTGCATAAAAACTCTGCCCGGGTGTAAGGGCCTAAATATATCAGTTTATAACAATGGAAAATTAACACCGGTCACCAAGATGAAGCTAACGAGTTTTGGACTCCGTGGTGTGTTCATTAAATCCTCCCACCTCGTTGGCTGGCAGCCAGGCTCAATTTGGAGGCTTCATTGTCTCGTAAGAGCCGATCTGTGAGAGACAATGGGATGAATTAACCTGCAACTACAGCCAATGTATCTCCTGTTTTCTCATAGTTAGGAGAGATGTTGTTTGTTTCATTTTCTGAATGATTACCCATAAAATCTGATGAGACTTTTTAGGAGCAATAATTGGAAGAGTACCGACAGTACAATGCTGTGTAAACTCAGTCTAGCTTTAATAAACCATCATCCCTGCAGGGACCAAACCCTCCACAGAAACACCCTGAGACTGTTCCTCTTTCATACCTTAGTGGGTTTTCTTTATCTTATGATCATTGAGATTTTTTTCTGCTACTCAGTAAACAATATTTGTTTGACCCCTGCAGTCAAGAACTCGTGGAGCATGGCGAGCACAGACGGTGCGCTCGTCCAGGGCGGCTACGGCCACAGCAGCGTGTTCGACCCCGGCACCAGAGCCATCTACATCCACGGAGGCTACAAGGCCTTCAGCGCCAACAAGTACGGCCTGGCTGGAGACCTGTACAAGTTCGACGTGGACAAGAGGAAATGGTGAGGTTCATTGTGTAATGCCTTGTCTGCCCCTGAAATCTTCCTGACTCATGCATGCACCTCACAGAGCGAGACTTTCTGTGTCGGAGGGCACATTTTTCATGCTTTAGTGCATTTGTGAAGAACACCACATGTGGCAAAGACACAACATGAAAAATGTCAAATTCCTCTTAGTCCCAATCAGCCACAGAGACTAATACATCAAGATATGATACATTATATTCATTAGCATCAACACAGGGGTTAGTCTGAATAAAACTTCAAGACGAGGGCCGCCAGTAGCTGAGTGGTTAGTTTGGAGATTTCGTTGTAAGGGTTGTAACATCAGTTCAGACGATGCTGCTGAAATTAAAAGCTGTATCACTATTAAGTTTGTGAAATCATCTTTTTTTTGTTTCTGTGCAGGACGATCCTGAGAGACAGCGGCTTCTTCCGGTACCTCCACACAGCAGAGATAGTGAGCGGGACGATGCTGGTGTTTGGGGGAAACACACACAACGACACATCCATGAGCCATGGCGCCAAGTGCTTCTCCTCTGACTTCCTGGCGTACAGTCTGGGTAAATATCACAGACACACACACAGAAAACAACAGCAGCTCTGGCAGTCCTCTCTACGAGCCCCAGCTGGAGTTTTCTGCTAAGCATGCATCACATTTCATTTTTTTCCTGCACTGAGCTGCTCTGCATTCATACAGCCACACAGACTCACACCTGGGAGCCGCTCAGTACAACTGCAGAGTTTTGTTGTTGGACACTGAGCAACGAAAGGCCAAATGTCACGACTCCACTCCTCTTTCACACCTAGTACTCTGAATAATGAGTTCTCAGCAGTGCACTGATTTTGCATGTCCCATACTGTATATGCACGTGTGACTTGTTTGGGAAATGGGCAATGGGAAAGTGAAGTTGAGTGTCGGCTCCGTTGAGCCTGTCTTAAATGACTTGTTTTCGTTTTCGTGCTAATTTATGTGCATGTGAATCTTGAAATGTCTGCTAGCTCCAGTTGCGTTGAGTCTAAGTAACTGGACTAGAGATTTGAATGAGGAAGTTTTGATTTATATCAGGTGGCAACCTCCAGTGCTGACAACTAAAGCCAATGCAGAATACAAAAAAATGCAGTTCCTTGAGTGTCCACTTAAGGCTGTCTGCAAAAGGCAAATAATCTCAATTAGGTCCCATGTTAAAGGTCAGATATTGTGCAAAATCCACCATGTTGTTCTAACACTAATATGTGTCTCTAGTCTGTCTACAAACCCCCCAATGATGAGAAAAGTCCATCCTCTCTGTCTTTAGCCTGCTCCACTTTTCAGAAAATGTGTGCTCAAACAGGCCGTTAGGAGATTTTCCCTTCATGACATCACAAAGGGCAGTAACCCCCTCCCCCAGGTAGGTGACACTCCCACAGCTAGGTGTTTGTTCTGCCCTCTGAGTCTGCCTTCTCACCGTAAACAATAGGGCATGGAGCGAGAAAGCACGAGCCACCCAAGCCCTTCCAGAGAGGGGCGTGGTCAGACACAGCTCATTTACATTTAAAGCTACAGACACAGAAACAGCCTGTTTTGGTCTCATTAGGGCGGGGGTTAGAACTCATCAGTTTTGTTCGTATTTAGGTTGCATTTATATAATTAGAGGAGTGACTGAGTGGACTGGCAGATGGGCAGGTTGTAGCTGTTCTCCCCCAGGTTAAATGCCCGTCTCAGCTCAGCCTCTTTGCCTGTTACAAAATGATCACAAGTTAGTTGGGTGCAGCTTTCCCAATATGGTGACCGCCATCTTGGACTACATGTGTGAGTGGCGTCACTGACACTACGTCCATGTTTTCTACAGACTATGATTTACATCCACATGTTTATTCTGTCCTGAGTATGAAGTGACAGTTTTTTCTCAGTTAAAACTCCACTTCATCAGTTTTCAAACGTTAAAAGCTTCTTGAGCGCTCCCCAGGGGGCCGTGTCGCTCCGTACGCCGAGTTACAAAAGTAAACAAACAGAAAAACAATCCCTGAAAGAACATCCCCTCGAGCTGCCGTTCCCACTCGACTCCTTCAGAGGATTACTCGGCGATAGTTCTCAAAGTTTAATAATGTAATCACTAAACTGATCAAGACGATTCACACAGACGCCTTTGGGGGTTTCCTCTAAAGTCTGTGATGTTTATCATTGTGCTTAAAGTGCTAAGGAGCCTTTAATCATGATACTTAACCCCGAGTTTGTTTAGCACAGCTGCTCACAGCAGAGAGGTTGAGGTACAGATCAGCTCCCTCGTGTGTGTCTTTACTGAAGATTGTAGATGAGGAGCGTACTTCCCACAGAGACGCCACCATCGGGTTTGTGGAGTGTTGTTTGGAAGACTTGATGATGTGTTAGCAGCTTGTTTGTTTTGAAGCCGGAAGTGACAATATTTAAACAACAGATCCAAACTTCAGAGGACTGAGAGGCTAATCGCTAACATTAGCTCGAGGGCTGAGTGATGAAGGGAGGGGATTTGTTTTGGTCTTCAAATCTGTTCTGACAGTTGCATAGTCTATCTTTAAGATATATGATCCATCTCAGAAATGCTACTAACTGAGATTTGACATTCTCGCCCCGAAACAAACCCGTCTATGTCCTTAATTTCACTTTTAAAGGAAAAGTAACCTGCACTATGAACATCATACTGAATTGATGAAGACTTCAAACTAGAAATTGGAACCATGAACTCATTTGGGAAACGTTTTATTAAGGTAATAAATCAAGAGAGAAATGGGCTTATCTTCTTCTTTACAGTCTTGTGCAAACTTTGGAGTCACCTTCAGCTGGCTGTTAGAAATAAGACACTTCCCTTTGACCTGGAGGTTCAACCAGGAGAGGAGAGAGTGGGATCTTTTTATTTGTTGAATACATCAAATGCACCGTTTTCTTTTTTTAAACTCTAATCCCATTTAACGTCTTCTGATTTGTCCTTAAGGAGGTTAACACAGCTTTGTCAGACAAACTGCCATGCTCATTATAAAAGCCACCTTCAAACGTTGTTGTAAATTGAGTCGGCCTCCTTCTGCAGCGCTGTCACAAAGCGCTCATTAATAGGAGGATTCAGTCTGTGTGGACGGGAGGGACATGTCCCTGCAGGCGGCGAATTCGCCCCAGGACATTCAGCTCTCCTGTCATTAGAGAGATGACTGACAGGCGGAGAGATAACAATTGCCGGGGCACTGGCCGTCCCTCTCCTCCTCCTCCTCCTCTTCCTCCTCTATATGCAAATAGCTTTTGTTCATGAGAATTGCATGTTGGGACTTTAACAAAACTCGTTGTTTTCCAGCTCATGGGCGTGGTGGATGGTGGAGGCTGCAGCAGGACATGCAGAGGCATCCCTTTAATTAATTCTCAGCATCCCGTTTATACATTAAAGGAACCACATGTCCTCTCTTGATTGGCATAATGAGACTCGACTCATCTGGTCACAGCGGGGAACATATTGTTTTCATGATTTCCCCGGAGAGTTTTGCTTTTGAGTCAAACTTTAGAAATTAAAAACTTCATGTTTCATTGTTTTTTTCCCTCTCTCATCTGTGACCTCTCTCTCCTTTCTGCCATTCATCATCCTCTGTAAGAGTTTGTAATTGGACACAGGACCCCCCCCCTCCACCAGCAGCCAGCTGCAGGGTTGGTGTCGGCAGCAGCAGCTCTGTAATTGTCTGTTAATTACAGTGGAGATGAGCTCTGCGTAGTGGACTAATCACCCCCCCCCTTAACAAGCTGAACTCAATTAGAAAGCTGGATTTAAGGGCCGTCCGTTGTCCTGACATTGGTAGAAAGTGTCATAATAAATCCCCACTTCTGAGGGACACTGCACCACTCTACCTGCAGTCCCAGTTTCTACCACCAGAGCGCAGTGTCTACCCGCATACTCTCGCATATGTCGCTGTCCTCTGGGAGAGCATGATGACTTGCACTGCATTGTGCTGAGTGAAGGTGATGTACTGCAGTCAGTGCGCTGTGCTCCAGCAGCTTTGACTTTCAGGCTCACACGGCAGCTCTTTTTGTTGCTGTTTGTTTCTGTCTTTGTTTGTGCAGACTCATGACGGGTGTACTCTGTCAAACACTGCTGCTGCTGCATTTAATAAACAAGCCACGGACAAATCCATCACTGCACTCTTTCATATCTTAACCCGGAGAACTTCCATCTGGACATCTTGCTTAAAACTGAGCATGTCCATGTGAAGGTTGTATGATGTCAAGATTGTAAAGTATTTCAGAGATAGGACAGTGGGTGGAGCTGGAAATTGGAGGGAGAGATAGAGAGAGAATGTGGATTGAGAGGCAGGAAAGGAGCGACGGGTCGGATTCAAACCGAGGCTGCCCGCTTGACCTCCGTACATGTGGCGCCTGCACTAACCACTAACCTCACTGACTTCATTTTAAGGCTTCACAGGACAAAAACGTTTTCTTTCACCGAGGCAGAAACACACGACTATATTTTCCCCGATACATTTTCTCGTCCTGATTGTCGCCCAAGGCCCTCAGCGTCTCGGTCAAGGTCGCTCTGCCGGCTGACTCATTGATTGACACGAGGTTATGAGCTGTCAAAGGTCTCGCTAAACACCGGTGGCACGTCAGCTGAATTTGTAACTGTTGAAGACATGTATGATTCAATGCATGGGGGTCAGCAGTGTGACCTCATGGTGTCTTCTCTTCTCTTCCAGCGTGTGATGAGTGGACCGTGCTGCCTCGACCGGACCTCTACCATGACGTCAATCGCTTCGGACACTCGGCCGTCTTCAGTGACAGGTGATCATTCACGCAGCACTTCTCTTCAAGAAGCCAACATTTCTATCATTCTAAAACGTAGAAAGACAAAGTTTCCTATGTCAGCATTGTATAGCGGACTCTGTTCCTTCATCCACCACTTCTGCGTTGTTTTTTTTTACGTCACATCTTGCCTCAGGAGCCCCCCCGCCTACCTCCTGTCTGTTAGATCAGGAGAATATCCGGAGCAGTCCTCCTCAAATGATCTAGATATTTTCAGGCGTGCAGTTGTGAAAACGTGTTTAGAGTCAACTTTGAGAAACCAGCAGCGTTAAACTCCATTTTAAGAAAACACAATAATAAAATTGTTAAAGGCATTCTTCCACCTCCCTGCTACAGGTGCAGGACAAGTCAACGAAAGACAATCGTTTTTCTGCCATTGTTGTATGGTTAGCTCGTTAGCTTTAGCTTGTGGAAGACTCCTCATTACCGCTTTAAGTACCCGAGCAGCTTGAACACAGAGAGGCAAAGAGCTGGGTGCATGGACAGGTAAGTTGAAACATTTCCCAGACTTATCACAGACCTGAGACACTCTATTCTGTTTTTTCTCTTTTTGATCAAAGTTGAGTTATCGATTGCTTTTGGGAAGAGAACGTGTTCGAAAACCGATTTAAAAAAAAATGCTCTCAGATAAAAATGTCTTCTTGAAACCTGTTGATTTGGCTTTTTGCTGCCACCTGATTTCTGTAATCACACTATCCTACTTTTAGTTTTTACCAAGGTTGTCAAAATGTGTGATACTCTGACTCTTTGCTTCATCGGGTCTTTTAAAACGATTCAACCTCCGACATTTAATGAGCGATACTACTCAGAAAATAAGAATTGTGTTCCTATGACGTCTTTTTTCATTGCTGTAATAACTGAAACCGGTATTTATATCTTGCATTTTCTACTTGTACCACATCTACGTTTAAAATACGAGTATTGTGACCACACTAGTTGAGCTCCTGATGCCAAAGAAAGACGTATCGATGTATCAGTGTGTCGTTGAACGCCACAGAGTTTGGATTTACTCTGTGGCGTTCAAAGTGTGATCACTGCATACATGTTTCCTACTTTTTAGCAGGAGATTGTTTTTCTAATTAAGATATGTGTAAAGTAACGACAGGCTGTGAACTGTTGGACAACAATCGGTACAGATACTCAAATCGAGAAACCGATCCGTCCTCGTAAATAAAATGGGCGACAGATTCCAGGATAAATCTGAATAACAGATATAACAAGTGCAGCTGCGTGCAGACGGGGCCGAGCGGGTCACTGAATGGTGTGATGAGTCTGAAGATTATATGAATCATATGCTGTGGGCTTCAATCTGAACCGCGCTGAACACGGGGAGGACGGCAGATACGAGGACTCTCCACCACCGCCAGCAGAACATCAGATGAGCGAATATGTTTGAAAGAAGTCATTTTATACCCTCCTATTGAGTTCATAGTGTCATTATATAGGTTATACTTTATACTGTTTCTTTATTTTCATCCAGTGTGTTTCAAAAACATGAAGAAGAAAAGATGCAAATCAGTGCTGAAGTGACTGCAGGGAGATTTCTCTAACGTGTTCCTTTAATGCATGTAAAACAAGGTGACAGGTTTCATTTCCACCGAGGCCCACACCTGTTTAATTATGCTCTCATGGTATTTAAAGGCATTTCGAAACGCAATTTTTTATGCAAGCAAACATGTTCTATATGCATCAGAAATATGCACAGGGACAACCTTTGTCAGATAAGTTGAATATGAAGGGATTTTCAGCTTTTCTGCAGGGAAATTACCTCTCATGCTTCTTTTATTCATGATCACATCTCTGCTCTTTGAACATGTCGGAGTGAGAACAATCTGCACCGTGCACACAGGAGAGGAGGGGGGGGGGACAATGGAAAATATGTTAAACTATAGATATCACAGATTTTGGTAGGTAGGCAGAATGAAAAAGGCAGAAAGACTCATTATGGTCGTCTGAAGTTTTGAGTTTAAGTCTTTTCTCGCAGAAGAACCACGAGGATTAGAAACAGAAGTGTTCTTAACACAGAGAGGTTTCAAAGGTTTAGAAATTCAGACGTTTTTTTTTCCTGGTTCGAACAGGAGCCTCTCTGTGTGGAGTTTGCATGTTCTCTCTGTGCATGCGTGGGTTCTCTCCGGGTACTCCGGCTTCCTCCCACAGTCCAAAGACATGCTCGTTAGGTTAACTGGTGACTCTAAATTGCTTGTAGGTGTGAATGTGCCTGGTTGTCTGTCTCTATAAATCAGCACTGTGATTGACTGGCGATCAGTCCAGGGTGTAACCCCGCCTCTCACCCAATGACAGCTAGGATTGGCTCCAGCCCCCCGCGACCCCGAACGGGAAAAGCGGTAAAGGTAATGGATGGAAACGTTTTTTGAATCCACACCTTCAAACAAATCGACACCACTTGTTTGAAGAGAAACAAACACACCACAGCTGCTGCTCCTCAGAGTTTTGTCTCTTTCACACTGAAGGTGAAAATGTCTCGAGTCAGAGACGCTTCAGAAAATAAGAACAGTGCACATCAATGAACATAAACATGTAAATATGCAGATTGTAGCCAGAGGCTAATCTGCATCTGTAGTCCCTTGGCAGGTTGGTGGTTCACGTGTACAAATTTACATAAAACCACTACAAGTAACGACCAAACAACAACATGAAGTGTGCATTAGCTGACATAGACACATCTATACAAGCATGAAAAGTGTCTGTACGATGTTCAAAACAATCCAGGATAAAGTGACCTTCAGAGTTAAAGTGCTTTAAGTGCTGCTACAGGAGGTAAAGAGCAGGAGTGTTGCACATGAAATGAGACAGCAAAGTCAGGCCTCGTCCACACGTAGACGGGTATTTTTGTAAACGTAGCTTTTTCTGTGCGTTTTGGCCTTTCATACACTGACTGTGTTTTAGGTCACTGAAAACCAGACACTGTAAATATTAATGGACGAAGCCTGAGTGACATCAGCCATCTGCTCCTGATCGTCCGCTGATCATCAGAGCAGGGAGACGGAGGGAGTGGATAAATTGGCTCTTCCTGAGCTTGAATAGTTCATTGATCAGTTTCTGATTCCACACAATCACTGTGTTTGAGACAACATTTAGAGCAGTAGCATTTCAATAAAGACGATGGTTTACAGTTAGACTTAAAGAAGAAGAAGAGCCCTGAGGATATGAGAGACATCACATCCTGTAACCATCAGTTCAGAATAGATTTTTAGGGTTATACGTCCACTTTCAACTCACTCCAATGTCCGACTCGTCTCAGATTTGTGAGGGTTTTTTTTTGCACAAAGTGTATCACCACTCCACCTCAGATCCTGCTACAAAAACCTCCCAGCAATCCCCCGGTCTAGACTTCAGACCCAAGCAGAGAGAGAGAGAGAGAGAGAGAGAGGACTGCACCTGCTACCAAAGCCTCCTCAGAGTCCAGAACATGTCGGAGCTCTCCTACTTTCTCAGCGACTCTTTACATCTCTATTTAAAACTCAATTTGAACTTCTTTGGGCTGTCCCAACTGAGGAGCATTTGGGTTAAAGGAACTGTTTTCTCTGTAGGACAGTCTAGCTCATAGATTGGTACCAACTTGATAACTCAGTTGAACACATTTAATTAATTTGATTTGTACGTTTAGTTCATTAAATACAAAAATCAAATCTTAAATGAAAAGGAGCAGAAAGAAGAAGAATCTTCTTTAATCTGCCCCTCTTTCACGAGACGTTAATTAACAAAACATAATTCAAAAAAGCAGGCAAACACAGCCACACATGGGGCGCCTGTAGCCTAGTGGTTAGTGTGCACCCCATCTACGGCGGTGGCCTGGGTTCAATCCGACCTTTGGCATAAAAAGCCAAAAGATAAACCTTGAGAGCCTCCTGTCGGCAGAGTTTACATACTGTGTGTTTAAGGTGCAAAAGTGCTGGAGTGATTATGAGACACTGCTTGCACATTTGCCTTCAACGTTGAAGTTGAAAGTGCTGGTGTGATTGCACATAGCGGCTTCTTTTTTTGAGTGAACGGACGGAGAATGCAGAGGGCATTGTTTTCCGAACTTCAACCTTCTTATAAGGAAATAGTCCCGATGGAAACTTTCTAGGAATGTTTGTGAAGTGTCATGAGGCCATTATCTCTGCAGAAAAAGTAATGAATAGACTCTCTCATCAAAGTTCTGCTTTTATGCATCAAGGAGAACTGAATACCTTTTACGTCCGTCAGGTGAGAGTGAAGACAAACATCTCAGAGACGTGTTAAACAAAACTCTGACGATGAGAGGAGAGGGAGGGAACACTGCCTCTTTTCTGTAATCATGCAAACCAGCACTTTTTAATATACATCCTTTTACTGAATCGGCAAATCCGTCATAACGTGCATCTTTTTCTTGATCCCTCATTCCTCTCCTCCTGATGTCCTGAGTGAAGAGTGTGAAGTGAGCCCTCCACGATCTGAAGGGACTTTTGATCAGACTGGTGTGAATTACCCATCCACCCTGCACAGACTCTGACATAAACACACACACCCATATGTGCACACACACACACTAATCCCGGCAGCTGAACAGAGGCCAGTGCAGAAAGATGTTCAGAAATGCCCTAAACTGGCAGCCAAACTCACACACAAAGCGGGGGGGGGGGGGGGGGGGGGTCTGTCAGGTCCATCCGCTCAGGAAGAGAGGGCTTGTTGCGGATTTAGCAGTCTTGTGAGGGGGTCTGAAGCCCACAGAAGAAGAAGAAGAGCACTCGGACTAAGCTTCTTTGGCTCTCGCCGTGCACAAAAGGTCGACACCGGGGAGGATTTGGGGGCAGAAATCGTGTCTTCTTACCTCCTGAATCCTTCCCCTCCTTCATCCCCTGTAGCCCTCTTACATCTTCTTTCCTCTCTCCTCCTGCAGTGTGATGTACGTGTTCGGCGGCTTCAACAGCCTGCTGCTCAGCGACGTCCTCATGTACACCTCGCCCAGCTGCTTGGCCTTCTCCAGCCCGGCGTCCTGCAGCCAGGCATGGCCGGGGATCCACTGCGTCTGGAACAGCACCCAGGGGACCTGCCTGCCCTGGGAGAGCAACGCTAACGGGACCGAACAGCAGATACCGGCGTCCTGTAACACACGATCATGTAGGTTGCTTACCAGCACAGAAGCACATCAATCCTCCAAATCTTTGAATGTGAAACTCATCTGAGATGGTTTTAGATTCTTGCTTTCAGATGACAGGAAGAGATTTGCAGAAACAGCTTGTTGGTCATGCCAATGCTGTCTTGCAAAACAGGGGAAAAAAATGAACCAAGGGAGCGGTTTAAAAAACCTCCTCACAGGAGCTTTAAGGTGATGAAATCTGCAGGAGATCAGATAATTAGAAACATCTTACACAAGTTATTGATGAATCCAAACATCTTTTTAAAAGCAGCCTTTGTCTGAAAGGCTGGTGTGTGTGTGTGTGGTAGTGTGCATGTGTGTGTTCCTAACGTGTCCTAAAAACACACCTCGAAATGGCAGCGTGTCCCACTTTTTAGGTTTTACTGCCTTCGATGTGTGTGTGTGTGTGTGTGTGTGTGTGTGTGTGTGTGTGTGTGTGTGTGTGTGTGTGTGTGTGTGTGTGTGTGTGTGTGTGTGTGTGTGTGTGTGTGTGTGTGTGTGTGTGTGTGTGTGTGTGTGTGTGTGTGTGTGTGTGTGTGTGTGTGTGTGTGTGTGTGTGTGTGTGTGTGTGTGTGTGTGTGAACAATCAGAGTAATCATCAGAGACAGTTCAGCCAGGTCTCTTCACCCCCGCTGGGGATCCTCTCCTGTTTGCTTTTTGTGATTTGTTACAAAATAATTCTGAGTTTCTCTCGACAAGCCGGCTCTCGTTTGCTGCTGTCTGCGTCGACAGAAATGTTTGCAGATGGAATATCTCTCAGGCACCTTTAATACCACCGAGGCTTCCTTTCTCTGCTGCAGTCTGGCAGTCACTCTGTCCCCGTTTCCCCAGAAGATACAGAATGTCCAGGAATAGTTAACTGATCTGTGGTTCACAGCAGAGTCAGAATTACCGCTCACGAATAGACAGAGAAAATGATGAAAGCGCCTCATATTCACCAGACACTCCAATTATTTCCCGACTGCAGCAACATTTTGTGTTTGTGTTGTCATAAATTGTTCTTTGTTTTTTGGTACAAGAGTATTCATGTTCTTCCAAATGTTGCAGATGCTGATAACGAGAGGTGTGACCAGTACACAGACTGCTACAGTTGCACCGCTAACACCAACGGCTGCCAGTGGTGCACGGGCCAGTGCGTGTCTCTGGGAAGCAACTGCACGTCTGCCACGGTGAGAAAAAAAAACGGGCCGTGCTGCCGACAGCGCTAACCCTGCTAACTCCAACCCTGCAGATACATCACAGCTGTGTCCACATCTATTAGTTAAAGCTCGCCTGGCTGCTGTTTGCTGAATATTAGTCATGAACACACAAATAATCTCGCTCTGAAACCGTCTAAAGCAAAGTGAGGAGCAAACCGAGGGACTATGTCCTAAAAAATGAACTTAGTTAAATGTTTGGGTGAACTAGGAGTTCTCATCTCTGTTACAAAACAAACCAGGATATAACTTCTTTTGTCACACAAGCTGAAATGTAACTCTCCAGTCGCCCTGTGTCCGACTGGCGTTTCTTTTTGGGGAAGAAAAGCGCGAGCTGTGCGCTCCGGAGCGTTTAGATGAAGTGCTTGTGGGCTGAGAATAAAAGTGCTGCACGTGCGTCTCATCTCTTGACAACGTCCGCTCTATCACCGACACTGCTCCTTTGTTTTTTGACTGGATGTTTTATGTTTGAGATTTTTTTTTTTCCGTAACCATGAGCATGAAGTTTGATGCTCAAAGAGAAGGAAAAAAATGCTGCAATGACGGCCCCGCTATCACGGCTCTGCTCAGACACAGAGCAAGGAGGATGTGATCTACTTTATGATGCGCAAAGGTTGAAAGATTTTCAACTGGAGGCGCTCGAAGCAACTGCACAAAAAAGGCAGAGCGCTTGGAAAAAGGATGCTGGTCGCTGCGCCTTTTTATCTGGGCGTCCGCCTGGTTCTGCAAACGCTCTCTCCTCAGTGGGAACAATTGAGAAAAGAAGCTGGCAGGTGCACACAGGCCCTTAGTTCCTGTGTCCACAAAAAGCAAAACATTGAAGGTCAATGTTTTGAGCGTCCCCTCAGAATCTGATGGGTTTTTCTGATGTTGCTGCGCTCACAATGCTCCTAGTTGAATATAAGTAAACTTTTGAAATATGCTGCAAGACAACTCTCGTAACCTAGCAACAGTAAGCGTTAAGAAGTTCTTAAAAATTGAGGTCTTGGGTTCTGCTAGCACACAAAAAACCTGTTAGGGGACACAGCCTGTTATTATGAAATATCAATAAGTAGTGGCCTTATACCTGAAACACTTGCCGCCTCCAGCAGCCAATCCCAGAACAATTCTGCAAACTCTGGATACACTACTTACGCTCTTATTGTGAAAACCTTCCTTTAATGTCCTCCACCAGTTTTTGAAAAATATTTCATCCATGAGGGTCCATCTCTACAAATACAGTCTTTTACTCACATAGCTGATGCTCTCTCATTGAATCCACAACATACATCTAAATGAAAGCTGTCAACACCTGTATGTTCTGCTGCCTTCATTTCCACCTGAACAGATGTCCTTCATGGAGCATAAAATGTAATAATGAGTTACTCTGAGTCTACTCATTTCCTTCTTTCTCTTCCCAGGGAGCCTTAGCGGAGTATGATGTTTGCCCCAAGGACAACCCGTCATTCGTGTGCAACAAGAAAACCAGCTGCAAGAGCTGCGCTGTGGACCAGAACTGTCAGTGGGAACCTAGAAACCAGGAGTGCATCTCACTGCCAGGTAACCGTGGAAGAGGGAATAATACCGTTAGTTTTCTAGAATAGGCATCGCATGTACAGGCTGCATCAAAGCTCTAACACACACACTGACCTAAAGGGAAGTTTAGAGGAGATCTATTCTGCTGATCCAAACTTCTTTCAAAGCCTGTTGTCTCGCAAACTGAGGGGCGTCCAAAACGGCCGTGTGGGGGTGTCTTAAAACCGCCTACCTTCTCTGGTCCAAACAAATCCAGACCATTCAGGACCAGAATCTAGAGTTAGAAGGAGGACATACTGGCTGCTGCATTGTTGTCAGAGAAGCCATCAGTCTACCAACCTGCAGTGTCCAACGCCAACTCATCCGCTGTTCTCTTTATTCCAGAAAACGTGTGCGGGGAAAGCTGGCATCTCGTTGGCAACTCCTGCCTGAAGTTCATCACAGCAAAGGACTCGTACGACAACGCCAAACTGGCCTGCAGGAGCCACAATGCCGTCCTGGCCTCTCTGACCACGCAGAAGAAGGTTGACTTTGTCCTCAAGGAGCTGCAGATAATGAGCGTGGTGGTAAGTAGGAGGGTGGGGTCATCATAACGTTTTTCTCGTTGTGGCAGCTGCTATCTTTGAACGTGTAGTCTCTTCTACACGCAGGTGAGCTCTGCTTACATTCTTTGTTTGTGTGTGATTTATGGGCCAGCGAACGTGAAGCGAATCTCCCACTAACAGAATCTTTCCTGAGAGCTCAGACTCCTCTTACTCGCTCCATTAGAGCACATACGCAGAAATCTATATCCCAACAATCGACTCGCCGTCACAAGCTTCTGTTTATATCATCAGATGCAGGTCACATATATCTACTGATGGATGTGAGGATGGTGGGAGGGAGGTGTACAGTGTTGGCTTTAATCTGTGCATCAAGTCAGTTTGGACATGAAGATAACTCACACAGAAAACAGAAATTAAAGGTCACATATTCTCCTCCTCTTCAGTGTAAATAAGTCTCAGAGCTCCCCAACACATGTGTGTGGAGCTTCTTGTTCTAAATCCACTCTGATCCTGTATTTGATCATGCCTATAAACCCCTCTATTTCAGCCCTGCTCAGAACAGGCTGTTTCTGTGTCTGCAGCTTTAAATGTAAATGAGCTGTGTCTGACCACGTCCCTCTCTGGAAGGGGATGTGGCTCTGGTTTTCTCGCTCCATGTCCTATTGTTTACGGTGAGAAGGCAGACTCAGAGGGCAGAACAAACACCTAGCTGTGGGAGTGTCACCCACCTGGGGGAGGGGTTACTGCCCCATGTGATGACGCAGCACGCGTGGACTATGTGGAAATTGGCAGTTAGAGTTCACACTCTCTCACTTCATGATTAAAATCTGCTTCAAAGAGAAATCTACATTCCTCCAACTGATGAGCAAAGATGCTTTTTTAGGAGCCACATTTTGGGTTTATCAAAGCGAAATCGGTCTAAATATTTGACAATGTGTCTCTGCTTGAGTTCACTGGAGAGTATTACATAACCCCGAGTGTTTCAAAAGCACCGCGAGTGTTCAGATCTAACGACCCGGTCTGCACTCAAACGAAACACGGTGTCATCTCCAGCTGCAGTCCTGCTTCAGCTTCCGCACAGATCACCCAACATGCACAAACACTGCGTTCCCTCGCCGAAGCCACCCATGCATAAATGTAAGCCACTTATGATACTACAAAGTGCTCTCGGGCCACCGCATAGCGTATGCAATGTTGAAGCTAAAACAGACTCAAACATTTGAGTCTAAATCACAAAGCGGGGCCGGAGCTGAGGAACGTTTTCCATCCATACTAATGAGGTTGTTTAGATTTCCCCTGTTGGTTAAGACTCCATTCTGTCCCGGTCCCGTGTAATCTTGGTGCTTAAAGGTTAAAAAAAGGAATAAAACCTCAGCGCTGTGGAGTAACATTGGTATTCAATGTGTCCAGTTAAATAATAAGAATCCTGTACGGGCGCAGAGTCTCTGAAACATGCTTCACAAGTCTTCCCTGCAGCCGCGCTGTATCGACACTGTTTAGGAGTTTCATTTACAGACAGGATCAATCAATCCAAACAAAAAAAACGCAATTAAATCTGGATGGAACAGTGATTCGACCCACGTCTACGGGAGATCGAGCTCTCTTTGTTTACTACTACTGCAACAGCATGGCCATTGATTAGAGATGGGATGGATAACAGAGCCTCCCAAGAGGAGTGAAGTAAAGCTGCTTTTATCGCCGCTCGGACGGTCGGGGAGTTTGTGTCAGCACAGATGAAATATTGAATTCTAAAACTTACAATCAGCCTATAGCTTTATTTTTAAAGAAGGAGATAGTTAACTAACATGTCAGCTTTTTGCAACCCCCCAGGGTTGCAGGAATGTCTTTTATTATCAGAGGTTGTGAAGAAGCTGATTCACAGACAAAAGGTTGAAGATGAAGGAAGAAGAAATAGAATTTCTTGATGTTCATGATGTGTAAAATCCTATCCTCTATTGTGTGTTTGCAGTACAAGGCCACAGTGACGCCCTGGGTGGGGCTCAGGAAGATCAACGTGTCGTACTGGTGCTGGGAGGACATGTCGCCCTTCACCAACACCACCCTGCAGTGGCTGCCCGGAGAGCCGAGCGATGCCGGATTCTGCGGCTACCTGGCTGAGCCGGCGTCCAGCGGACTGAAAGCACAAACCTGCATCAACCCGGTGAACGGGAGCCTGTGTGAACGACCAGGTGAGTTTGTTTTATCTGATGAATCAATGACAGGAGAGAAAGTTATGATACAGATGTTTATTTTCCTGTAAGACAGTGAGAGGCTGTGGCTCAGTTTGTAGAGTCGTTTGTCTCTCCTGAATGGTCTGGATTTGTTTGGACCAGAGAAGGTAGGCGGTTTTAAGACACCCCCACACGGCCGTTTTGGACGCCCCTCGGTTTGCCAGATATGAGAGCAGTTATCAGGTCAAACCAACAGGTGTTGCAGCGATGGAAGCGGGCAAGAGAACTGGTTCAGATAGAAGTGATTGTACCCGACCTAAAAAGCCTCTGCATGTTTCTAATAAGCTCCACGAGCAGAAACGTGCTCAAACTAGGATCAATATTGGAGATGCTTTTGAAAAATGGAGAGAGGTTAGAACACAGAAAGGTTTACAGACCGATGCAGAGCTGGCTAAACACTGAAGCTTCAGTGTCCACCACATGGTAACCTGGTAAAGCAAAATCAGAATCTAGTATAACGTATGTGAGGATCACTTTTGTAACGTTTTGTTATGCATTGTCATCGAACCAAAGTAGTTTATTAGTTCAGTGGAGTTCTCGGAGAGTGGAACCACCAGAGGAGGTTTGACTCGCACTGAAACATCCATGCTGTTGTTGACTGAATGCCTCTCTAACCCTCCCACGGGCTTGAACATAACTCCTCTCTAATGTTCCCTCAGCCAACCACAGCGCCAAGCAGTGCCGGACGCCGTGTGCCATGAGAGCCACCTGCAGCGAGTGCACCAGCAGCAGCTCCGAGTGTATGTGGTGCAGCAACATGAAGCAGTGCGTCGACTCCAACGCCTACGTGGCCTCCTTCCCCTTCGGACAGTGTATGGAGTGGTACACCATGAACACATGTCCACGTAAGAGAACCCTTCCTGTTCACTTTGAGTCCCTCTGGTGAACTCATTTATGAGACACACAGAACATCATGTCCTGTTATTTCATCACTAAATGTAAAACGAAAAAGTGTATTTTATGCCGTTCAGTCTCTTTTATGATCGTCTGTAGTATGTGGAATGAAATTAAAATACCCTGAAACACATGTGAGGACCCAGGAGTGAGGTCAAAAGAGACGATTAAAAAACCCCTGCAGCAGCTCGGCACTCGATAGAGACATGACATTGTCCTTCCTCTTTTACTCCTCCTGGCATTGAGTGCATCATTGCATTACAGCTTTCACGTTTTCCTTTTTCAACAGTTTTATTAGTTTGGAGAGGAATCTGAGTTGTTTTTACACAGTCCTCTGTGTTGTGTAATAAGTTAATCTCTTGGATTCTTCCTTTTTTGCACATTTTTGCTCCTGCCATGCAAACGAGTCAAAAAGACACCGTCTCATTCAAAAAACAGGCGCAGAGGGTTAAAGCTCCACGAACTGCTGCAGGGCAGATAGCATCTCTGTGCTCCAGTGCGGTTTGCACGTACTTTCATAAGCGTTTAGGCAGTCGTTTTGGGGAAAAATTGTCCCCTTTCAATGCAAATCAGCCTAATATATATCAAATGAAGAAACAGTCTGTAAATATTACTTTGTCACGTCTGTTATTGATATAATCAGGGGTTAAATCAGTCTGTGGCTCACAGCAGCTCCACCCCGCAGATACAGTCACACTTCATCCACATGTAGAGACAGTCTAGAGCTGTTGAGCAAGGCGTGGAGGAAGGTGAAAGTTGACCTTGCTCTGTCCATCAAGGCAGGAAGCTTTGTTTTTGTTTTTTACCGCAGTACCTGCATCCCCAACCCCCCCCACCCCCACTCCTGCAACGCATGCCAAACAGCGATAAAGAGAAGGCAACGACCTGAGTACCTAACAAGAGAGACAGAAAACAAAGTAGTGATAACACAATGAAAAACATTGAAAGCGCACAACACTTTGTGAATTAGACCTTGAGACAGAGCAGATAGCAGGAGCCCCCCCCACACACACACACACACACACACACACACACATCTCCAGCCAGTTACCCAGCTCTAACTATACTTTACATGCTGCAAACAAATCTCTGTTGCTGAGAAATCTTTCTGTCTGACACATGCAGCACCCTCATTTCTCTGATTGAGCTGCAGCAGCTCCATGCCATGACTGCTTCACTCCCAGGTCGGATTCATGAGCTCCAATCAATGAGAGGGAGGCGAACTCAACGTGAAAATAAACGCATGAATCTGAAGCGTGCACACATGCTCCACAGCTAATGTCCTCCCCCACTTGAGCATGTGTAGAGACCTCCATCACTCTGAAAGGCAACATTGTGAAATAACTGTGTCTCTGTGGAGCAGAACATCTTAAATGTTTGTGTTTTTTAAACCTTCATTAAGTGGAGCACATTAAACAGCCGCCCCTCCAGTAGATGAGACGGGGATTAATAATCTGGTTTAGTTTGATAACTTAGTCTCCAGCTGCTGCTTTGTTTTCGTACGGTGCAGCGGAGAACCATTTTCATTTATTTAACCTGGCAGGTCAATTAAGTACAAGTTGTTGCTTACAGCCGAAGGCTGAGAAAACCTCCTCCGGGTTGAGAGTTAGGAATTAAAATACAGGCAAATATCTACGGAGAGAGAGAAGGTGGAGAGAACCAGCAGCTGAGAAATGAACTCGATGAACTGTTGAGCCTGGAAGACGTGTTGTGGGTGTTTTTAATGTAAACAGTGGAGCAGACTCGACCTTATATACAAAACCCAATAACACTTACAAACTAACCATTCCCATTACTCATTGAATCATGGTGCTGTGTTTTCATCGCTACTTACATGTATGTGACAAAGAACGGAAACAGGAAGCTTTAGTTACACAAGAGAGCTCACTGAAAACATGTTCACTTCCTGCAGGAGTGCCTCGTTACTATTCTACGATTCACTTAGCAGACACGCGACGTATCTAGCACAAGCAAGGATCTAGAAAAGAGGAAACAACGTCAGGAAGTGCAGACAAACAGCTTTAAGTCCGATCAGACACCCAGGTACTGACAGGAAGTGACCAGAGGTGCTGACAGGAAGTGACCAGAGGCAAAGCACAACATAGACAGTTGCTCTTAAGAGTTCTAATCAGCGTCTAAACCATCCTAAAGATTGTCATCTTCGTTATCAAACAAAACCACCATCATTGTCGTCGTCATCGTCATCATTAAGGTCGTAGGTGTTCATAAAGAGCTGGGTCTTTAGCTTTTTCTTAAAGGTGCAAAGAGACTCTGCAGATCGAATGGAGTTTGGAAGTTTCTTCCACCACCGGGGGGCGACAGAGGAGAAGAGTCTAGTTAGCGTCTTAGGACCCTGTAGTGAAGGTTGGATCAGACGTCTGTCATTGGCAGAGCGTAGTGGGCGGGAGGGAGTGTAGACCTGGAGGAGAGAGTTTAGGTAAGGAGGAGACGTTTTTGTGGCTGTTCTGTAAGCGAGCAGCAGAGTTTTAAATTTGATGCGAGAAGTAACTGGGAGCCAGTGGCGGGAGATGAACAGTGCAGTTACATGTACCCCTCGTCTGCAGGGGTTTGATAGTGCATGTATGAAGACCTGCCAGTAGACACAAGTGCCAAACTCTTACACTTTACTGTTGATGCACGTAGCGGCCATGTTGGATTTTAGCCCATGAAGCTTCCTCCGAGTTTCCAAGTTGGAGTTCCGACTTTAGGGGGGCGTTGATGATGACGTATCCGACTGGCAGCTTGGGATTTCCGACTTCTGAGATCAAACGGAACGCACCATAAGATATGTTGGTCAGGTTAAAAGCAGTGATATAAATGAGTGCTTACAGAAGTTATTAGGGAGGATATTAGCTTAGCTAAGATTCAGGAGTGGAAGCAGGGATCCTGGCTTTGTCTTAAACACTCATTAACAGGAGTTTTTAGTTTTTGTTGGTGGATTTTAAAAGGGACAACATATTTGCTTTCAACAACAGTAATATCCGACATCACAGAAACAAATGTCCTACGCTGTTTCTTAACTGCTGTGTGTGTGTGTGTGTGTGTGTTTGTGTTTCTGTTGCAGCGGAGAACTGCTCCGGGTACAGAACATGTGGCATGTGTCTAGATCAGCCCGGCTGCGGTTGGTGCACCGACCCCAGCAACACGGGTAAAGGTCAGTGCATCGAGGGCTCGTACCGAGGGCCCTTCCAGACCTCGGTCCCGGCCCCTTCCACCCTCCCCGGTGTACCAGCCAGCCCCCAG
The DNA here is from genome assembly GCA_020745685.1 of Tautogolabrus adspersus. NCBI lineage: Eukaryota > Metazoa > Chordata > Actinopteri > Labriformes > Labridae > Tautogolabrus > Tautogolabrus adspersus. The sequence continues at coordinate 24,725,347 of CM036552.1, forward strand.
CCTGCCCTCAACGCCAGCATGTGCCCCGGAGAGGCCAAATACAACTGGTCCTTCATCCACTGCCCAGGTACAGAAGAGTTATATGTTCATTACTTCAAAAGTAGTATCGTCCATAAATGTATTGTAAAAAGATACCTTTGACCGCACAAGATATTCAGCTTCCTTTATATGAGAGAGAACAAACAGCAAGAGATAAAGCCGAGTGAGTCCAAGACTGAGGATGCTCACATGGGGCGCGACCGTTCATCAGAAACTAAGAGACATAATTGTGATGCAGTGGCTATCACGACTTCTTTCTGCTTAATAGATCTGTGTGTTAAATCCTGACACTCATGGAGAGCATCACAGTAACAGTCTTGGTCACACAAGGAGCCGGCGTGCAGCACCAACAGATAGTTCACGACCCGAACAGACCCCCAGACTGATCACTTTTTTACTAACAAATTAAATACGGCTTCAGTCCTGTTTTTGCCCTGCAGCTATTTTATAAAATACACATTCCTGCCATGTGTGAGGTTCATACTGGATGTGCTTTTGTTTCCTCTCTGGCAGCGTGTCAGTGTAACGGTCACAGCCAGTGTCTCAACGAGAGTGTGTGCGAGAAGTGTGAGGACCTGACGACGGGCCGACACTGCGAGAGCTGCATCTCCGGCTTCTTCGGAGATCCCACCAACGGGGGAAGCTGCCAGCGTGAGTACCACCGCAGGGTAAAATCCAGCCGGGCACTAAATCAAGCAGTCAGTTCGCCTGCGCAGGGCTTCATTTAACTTGTCACTTTTTTTACAGTTCAGTTTTATGTCGGCCGTTTTCCTGAATCCCGGCTGCACAGTGAAGCGACCCCTCGGGATATTAAAGATTTACTCCCCTCTGCAGCTTAAAGTGACAGTCAGTCAATCAGACAACAATTCAATCCCGTGTTCCTTCGACAGCTTCATTTAGCTCAGCAATATATTTACAACCATGTGTTCGTTTTTTAAATGTCTTCCCTCCCTATTCTAGAGCTCTTATTACAGGTGACCCTACGGATTATACATTTACACTATGCTCAGTGACAGTCGATCAATAAACGAGCCTCTCTTCATCCTGTCGGTGTTTATGCTTCTGTTTTTCTGCCCCTCAGGCACATTCACCGGCACGTTTAACTCCACGAGACCAATCAAGGCGTTCTTTACATCAGAGAGCAGAAAATGCACAATCAATACTTCCAATAGGAGCTGATAAAATAACAGCCGATATAAAAACAGGTTTTAAAATAAGGATAACATCATCGTGCTGCTTGTTGTTCCAGCGGTTACACAGATTTCTTTATGTATTCGCAGCTCAGTGATTGTTAGTGTTCACAATTCAACAGGTGGGACACATTCACGCAGGTGTTATAAGTCTGCTCCTCAATAATGAACACAACCTAATAGACAATTGGCATCTGTTATTGGCCACAAAAACTGTCTCATGGGATGTTCAAAGTCACCTCGGGCGGGGAAAGGGAGCCAGATCTCGTGTGGGAGATGCAGCTTTCATGTCCGCTCCGCCTCTTTGCACAAGAGTAGTGTTGTAGTCAAGCTCCGAAACCAAGACAAGACCGAGACAAGTAGGGGTCGAGACCGAGTCAAGAACAAGACCAAGTGAGGGCGAGACCAAGACAAGACCAAGACGATAAATATCACAGAAAATCATCTTGCGTGCAGGGGGGCGTGTCACTCTGAATAATTGCAGTGACTTGTTTTTTTGTTGAACCATTTTCATGTGTCATGTGTCCCTCCTTCAGCCTGCAAGTGTAACGGCCACGCCAGCATGTGCAACCCCAACAACGGAAAGTGTTTCTGCACCACCAAGGGCATCAAAGGAGATCGCTGCCACCTGTAAGTTTTCAGAATTTCTCAACCACTCCACACTGCCTCGGTACTCTCACACCCTCTCCTCCACTTGTCTTCAGTTTCAGGAAAAAGAAACATTTAGCGGTCCTATCGTAGCCCCTCTACTATTAAAGTCTGGGTAAAGAGAAAGATTTAGTCCCCTGGTAAATGGTGAATGGACCTGAGCTTGTATTTCTAGTCTTCTGAATACTGAAAGATCTTTAACACCGCAGGTCACACCTACACATTCACACTCTGATGGTAGAGGCTGCTGTATAAAGTGTCCATCAGTGTTAACTCATCCATTCATTCACATCTGTTTTAGTTTTTTTGTGCACAAATTTAGAGCCTCTTAAAATTCAAGGATTTATTTTTGTCATTTTACAAGACGTGCGAGTCCTCGTGGTAATATGTCAGGACTTTAAGAAAAGACTCATAGCCCTCTTTTCATTGGCTCACTGTGGGAAGCAGCTGTTCATTAGTGCCGGCAGCACTTCTCTTGACCCTGGCCTTCATTACCGCAGGGCTTCCCAAAGCCCATTAAAAAACTTGAGATACAGTTCGGGAAACGAGTGGTCATCAGTATGAAAACGTCTGCTTCTGTCTTCTTTTGTAGTCAGAGGGAGTCTGTTAGTGACGTCTCCTCATTGTTTCTGTTTCATTCGGATGTTTCTGTTCTTCCTGAAGCTGAAGACATCCGTCATAAAAAAACTGCGCTCCATAAGCTTTATTTACTAACTAATTTATCACATTTATCTTGAGGTGAATCATTTGGACAAACCGAGGGAGAGGAGCTGTTCAAAAAGTGGCCTGGTCCACGCTGCAAGCCACTCACAAAGCATGCTGGGATAGCGGTGCAGACCAGGCTGGCTGCGCCTCTTTTTAACAGCTTTTCTCCCGCGGTATGATAACACCACATCATGCATGTAAAGAAAAGACTCCTCAGTTCAAGACAACTAATGAGCAGTGGAGCTTAGCGGCGCCTCTCTGTGCATTGTCTGCACCCACATGACCATATTCCCACAGCAGCCATCGTCCTGTGACGTCACACTCCGGGTGGGACGCTCACACGTTGATTTTATGTGTTACTGTGTTACTATAAAAATCCACAGCGACATCAGGGACATCGAGTTAAAAAACATATTTGATGACTATTTAGCGTAGTATCAGGGTTGCTCCCAACCCAAGTCCCTACGGACTGAGCTACTGTCGCCCCTGGCGCATGCTAAAGTCAGGCGCATGTTACTCGACCATATATGGCTCTACTGAGATGAGCGTCTTCTTACCTTAAAGCTCGTGATTTGACACAATTAGAATGTGAGCTCTCAGATAAAAGAAAGCAAGTCTGCTAAACAAGACACATGTGAGAGGAGACACAGAGTTGATTTGCTCAAAGGAAAGTGCTGGAACACACCAAAAGTCTCTCATCCATTATCCATTTAGCCATTTTCACACAGACTTCACTGAAGACTTCTCAAACTCCTCCCCTTGTGCGTGACATCACCGTAAGAATGGCTGCTGTGTGACTATGGTCTTATTTATTAAATCCTCCTCCCTGTCTGTCTTCCCCTCGTTCTGTCTCCACCTTCATATTTTACTTCATTTCCGTTCATCTCTCCTCCATCTCTCCCTTTCAGGTGTGAAGTGGAGAACCGTTACCAAGGCAACCCCCTCAAAGGAACATGCTACTGTAAGTGGAATTCCAATTACCAACTTCACTGAAAGTGTGTGTGGGATCAGGTCTTACTCTCCTCCCTCGCTCACTTGTTCAGGTCAATGCCAAGACAGTTACAAGGCTCTCAAATCAAAGGGGGTCTCAAGTAGTTTGATGTTTCAAGAAATAACTGCCACAGGAGACACAAGCCGCAGGTGGGAAGAAACAAAGCTGTGTCTTTGTCTTTCTTTTCCCCTGCTGCTGTGACGGTCTTTTTGCCAGGGACAAACAGCAGTACAGAGGTCCACGCTGCAGTTTGAAATAAACACAAGGATAAGCGCTAAGTGAAGACACTCCTTGCTCCAGACATTCCCCTATATCCCACCGATAAGTTACATTACCTTCTCTTTGGCCATTAGTCAAGACCGCAACCAAACCAGCATTGCCACCTTCAACAGACCCATGCTCCCAAAATGCAAGCTCCAGTTAGTGTCAACGCTGATACCACCTGCCTTACCACATGGCCCCTCTTGGCCCCCACATTCGAACCGTGTAGACTGATTTGCCAGAGCCAGGACCTCCCTTCACCTGTGTTTCGCCCAATTAGTCCCACGACACCTCGGGAAGGCTGGACAGTAACCTCTGGTGCCCCAGAGCCACTCCCCTCAATTCTAGCTCTCACCGCAGATTAGTAACTTGTCATACATTTTGTTGTCAGTTATAACACACCGCACTGCGAGTGATTTGGCGTTCAGTACCTAAGGACACTTTGACATGTAGACTGCAGAAGCTGGGATCAAACCCCCAACCTTCTGATGTAAAAGAGGACAGACTCTACTGACAGGGATCTCCAGCTGAAGTTTAACGTAGCCTTGCAAACAGCCATATAAAGCCGACTCTATCGTGACCTTCATCACAGAGAGCACACACTAAAGTCCTGGAGTCGGCCCCAGAAAGTCAATAGAGTTTTTAAATCGAAAAAAGAACGAGGAACCGAGTCATTTCCTGCCCCAAGCGCTGCGTGAAAACACACTCTTGTATGACTTTCAAACTAGACTAATCGAGCTCTTCTTCTTTTTCTTTTGTAATCCTCACCACGCACCCTCACTGCTGGCTCCATCCCTTCAAACAGACACGCTCCTCATCGACTACCAGTTCACCTTCAGTCTGTCGCAGGAGGACGACCGCTACTACACCGCTATCAACTTCGTGGCCACACCTGAGGAGGTAAGTCTGACAGTGAACGCCCCACCGTCCCAGCAGCTGTCACTTTTATTAGGATGAAAGATTGTGTAGTCAGCACCAGATGACGAAGTTTATGGAGCAAAAGTTACTTCAAAAGACATCTCTGAAGTTTCATTCGAACTGGTTTGGTAAAGGACTAAAACACAATGTGTTGAATAATAACCCTTTTAGGTCTCAGACTCCCTCTATGTGTGTTCTTTATAAATTAGATTTACTTATAAAACACTTTAATGGTCTGTGTCCATCAATGGTAATTTTTGCACTGGCAGCGCTCATGACCTCAATTTCACAGCACTTCTCACCGGCGCTTACTGTTGCTAGGTTATGAAAGTTAACTCACGGCTTCCCTCAGTAGTGACCGTCAGGTCTGTTTTAAATTTCTATTTGCTGTAATTCAAAGACATTTCACAAAGAAAACCTAAACACAAAGGAAAGGAATCATCTCCTTGCATAAGCAGCAGCTCTAGACCCTGAAACTGTACCTACGAAAGGACAAGTCGGATTAGTCGGATCTGCCATTTTGGATTTTTATTGGTCAGGGAGGAAGACGTGACATTGAAGAGTGCTGTGGTGTCCCAAAAGTTGAACTATTTACAACTTAGAGTACCGTGAGCAACAAATAACAGCCTTTTCCGAAGGCTTTTTTTGCACTGAGGATGCTGAGCTCTGAAAACGATCTAAAAAATGTGCGCTAAAAAGCACAAAAACTGCGTTAGTTGAAACCTGCCCTTAAAAACAATCACAGCAAAAATGAAGCAAAACCATTAAAGAACACAGTAAAACAAAAAGACCGCTTTGAAAGATGACGTAATAAGAGAAGTAAGACCAAACACAAAGACACCCATTGTCATACGGAGCCTAAAGAAGTTTTTCAAGACTGGATCTGTAAACGGGCAGTGTAGAGGCGAGCTTCACATCCAAGAGTGTAGAGAATTTAAGGCCATCCAAACTCTGATGCACTCGAGACAGTCAGACAGTGCTTCAATGAGTCAATATATTTCTGTGACAAAGGCAGGTAAACTAGAATGTCATCTGCGTAACAGTTGAACAAGAAGCCATATTTTCTAATAATGGACCCTTCGGGAGAAAGCAAATGCTAAAAAGAAAAGGTCCAAGGTAAGAACCCTGGGGGACTCCGAAAGCTAAAAGGACCCTGGAGGTTACAGTTTCTGCAAGGCTGTCAGAAAAAAAGTATTATAAACAAGTTAACAGAAGAAAAACAGTTACAGGGTATTTTCATTATATATAATCCAGCTTTATTTAAGTCACTCTGAGACGTAGGGCCTGATTCACAGAAGGATGAAGTTGCTTCTGTGCCAGCTAAACCTGCACAAATGAGACAATGAGACACCATCTAATTCACAAATCACATGCAAAGAGAGGGTTAGGGTTAATTGCGCCCCTAACTGCGCTACAGAGCAAACGGCATCTCTATGCACCGGTGAGGTTTGAGAGTATTTTAATGAGCCATTTTGTAGTCATTTGGTGCAAAACTGGCCCCGTACTGTGCAAAGGAGCACAAACACTGCTGCTAACAGCCATGCGTAGTTAGAATGAAAATGTAACCGTCTGTTAAGAGTTGGTGGAAACTGCGCCGCACAGTTCATGGAGCTGTCAGTGGCTGCAATCCATTCTTAGTAAATTCCCCTCTCAGAGTCTCATTTAAAAAAAGACATACTGCAGTAGATAAAAAAGGATAATTGGGACTACATAATCAGAAATATTACAATAAATCTAGCTGCCATTCACAAACAAGGAAGTACATCAACCATTACCAACAGAGAAAAAACAGTCTTACCTCAAAGCCAGTCTGCCGCTGATGAGCTCAAACTGATATTAATGATATCATACTGAAGTGGATGAGAGAAGTTGGTACACAGTTGGTGTCACAGATGTTTTCCCACCATGGAAAGCTTGTCCAGTCATGTTTACCTGGCTGCAGCATCTGGAGCCCAAACAAGCATCTGATTTAAAAAATCCCAGATGGTGTCTTTCCCCTAACAAAGCGTTTACCTAATGGAAATACAGGAGGTGATCTTTAAGTGAGCTAGAGAGGCGTGCAGACATTTAATGTTGTTTTTAGAGTCACTGGAAATAACATTTAGGTTGTGCTCCTCCAAATCGTGTCATGACCCAGCCTGGGAATCATTAGGAGAAATGATATTAACGATAGCAAGAATTTTCAAAATGGAGCATTTTTTTCACTGTAGTATTTAATGATTATTAACAAACTCTGCCTTTCAGCCAGTCTGTCAAACACTAATTAGGTCTTTATGTACACCTACTTGACTCTATAGAAGCTCTTAATAACTATGCAGACAGCATTTTAATACATATCTATTTCCTCATCGACTCTGCTTGTTTTTGCTAATTCAGCTTCCATTAGCTGTGCAAATGTGCTCTAGTCTGCGACACTAACTGTTTGTACAGCTGCTGCACATGATTGGAGGCTCTGCATTTACAGCAAAGCAAAGCAAAGAGGCCCTGCTACTCCTTTATCTATCATTCTGGTCCATTATCTCTCAGTGCACGTTCATGTTGTGTTAAAATAGAAGGATGTGGATGATGGTGAAACAGTTAGCTGCATATCTTCTGTGCTTCCTCTACAGCCAAACCGGGATCTAGACATGTTCATCAATGCCTCAAAGAACTTCAACCTGAATATTACCTGGGCCACGAGCTTCACAGGTACGTCTTAACAAACACCAAAGCAGTGCTACAACAATCACACCATATCAGGACATGGATTTATTCCAGTGTTAACACTCTAATGATTATGGGTCAAGCAAAAATGCCCCACACTACCCTGGATCCAGTCCTTTTGTTTTAAATGTGAGAATTTGCTGCTTTCCCTTCACCTCATATCACTGCACCTTGGAGATCTGTGACTTTGACTGTTATTAAGGCAGAAGACAGATTTATCCTCGGGCTCTTTTCTCATTTAATAGACTTCATTGATAAAGACAAAATACTGCAAGAGTCAGCTGAAACATGAGGTGGCAGGAGGTGAGACTCTCACTCAGATTAAGTACACATCCTAAGTCCTCCAATAGCCAGTCCAGGTGTCTGTGTTAGCTTTTTTTGACTGTTAAATCCATCCATCCATTATCTATACCTCTTTTCCCATTCGAAGCCGATCCCAGCTGTCTTTGGGAGAGAGGCGGGGTTACACCCTGGACTGTTCACCAGTCATTTACAGGGCTGACATATAGAGACAGACAACCAGCCACACTCACATTCACACCTACAGGCAATTTAGCTTTACCAATTAACCTAACCAGCATGTCTTTGGACTGTGGGAGGAGGCCGTAGTACCCTGAGAGAACCCCCGCATGCAAGGGGGGGACATGCAAACTCCACACAGAGAGGCTCCTGTCTGACGTGGATTCTAACCAGGAACCTCCTCACGGCGCTAACCACTGCAGCACTGTGCAGCCCCTCTTAAATACAGCAAGCCTAAAATTCAATTTGAAAAATGTTTGGCTACTGGGGCTCCAGTAGCCTAGTGGTTAGTGCGCGCTCCCCATGTACGGAGGCTTAAGTCCTTTAGGTGAGCGCTCCGGGCTCGAATCCGACCTGTGGCTCCTTTCCTGCATGTCTTCCCCATTCTCTCCCTCTCTCTGATTTCAGACTCTATCCAATGTCCGGCCTCTTAATTAATAAAGGCCTAGAAAAAAGGAAGTGCTGTCATGTTGCATTTGTTGCATCTCCTACGAATGACCACCTAGCGTTTTACTCTGAGCACCAGCGTCTTTTTTTCTGTTAGCTGGAGAGAGCGTTTGCAGCTGCAGACGGCCGAATGGAGAAAAAGTGCAGCGCGCAGCGTCCTTTTTCCCAGCACTCCGGCTTTTTTTGTGCTGTTGCTCCGAGTTGAAAATCTTTCAACTTTTCAGAAGAGTGCTGTTGATGTCACTGACACTTTTTCAACCAGCCATTCATAAAGTAGATCAGTCCTTGCTCCGTATTTGATTGGAGCCGGGATAGCAAGGCCGTCGTTATTATTGAGCTCACCATCCAGACAAAGTAGGAGGGCAAACATCCTCCGTCTGATTCTCATAGCAAAGGAAAAATAAATCTCAAATTGAAAACATTCAGTAAAAAGCAACAGAGCAGTGTAGGTCATACAGAGGCTGCTGTCATCTGACTGTTGTCATAGAGACAAGACGTACGTTCAGCGCATCCAAGCGCTCCTTAGCGCACACAGCTACGCTTAAATGCGAGGTGGACACAGAGCCGGAGATGTGAATGGCACATATGAGTTTCTCTCTGTCAAATTTATAAAAGGTTTCAACTCTTTCTTCTTCCCATTTCTCTCCATCTCTGTCTCTTCATCAACCTCCTCCTTCGTATTCTCTACTCTTTGTCTCCTCTTCATCTCTGTCTCTCTCCCTCACTGCTCTCCTCTCCATCACTCAGCAGGCACACAGACCGGGGAGGAGATCCCCATCGTCTCCCGGAGCAACATCAAGGAGTTCAAAGACAGCTTCTCCAACGAGAACTTTGACTTCCGCAACAGCCCCAACATTACGTTCTTCGTCTACGTCAGCAACTTCACGTGGCCCATAAAGATTCAAGTAAGTCAAACACAACTGGTTTAAAGTCATAAGTGCATCCCCCTTTGTGATACAGTTTACAGTATGTAACTATCTGACACATTAGTCGGGCCGCTCTAGATGTGATTGTTCAGAATGACAACGTGGGGGAAGGGAAAATGAAGAACAAATGACAGCAGTGCATTGTCTTTAAACCCACATTAATTATGATGGTTAAAATGCAAATCGATTATACATTACACCCAAAGCTGCCCAGTGGGAAATGTTTCGCTTTAAAAAGATTTAAAGCTCCTGTGAGGAGATTTTAGTTGGATATAAAACAAACTGAAATGAATACTAATGCTTCTTTAAGACGTACCAGAACAACACAAGACCGACAGCAACAAGGTGGATCATTTCTAATAAGTCATTTTGAATGCCTGTAACCGATGCCGGGGGGTAGGTGACAGACGAAGTGAGCTACGGCATGCTGCAGAAAAAGACTTTCCTTCTTTTGTCAGAAAGCACTCCCTAAACATGTACAGGACAAAGATCAGGCATGATATAAGACGTAACGCTTTGTGCTGAGGGGGGTGCTGCACAAACCGTAAATTCCTCACAGGAGTTTTAAATGATTTTTCTAACATCCACAGAAAGAGATCGTCTCTCTCAGTCTTTGTGCTGCTCAAAGTCACAGACACAACACCAAACAGGAAGCTGCAAACTAGTAAACATGGCGAGGAGAAGAAGGAACAAGCGGTTCTCCTGGAATGTGGAAATGGAAAAAAACAGCTTGAGTTGTGGAGGGAGCAAGAATGTCTCTTTAACATGTCCTTTACTTTGTATCACAATAGAGTGGAGAAGAAAAAAGGTGGACAGAAATCGCTGCAGCCCTCGAATTTTTCTCCACTCGGGGGTTAGCTGAACAAAAAGGAGGAAACGTAAAAGATGCATTCTTGCTCTCTCCACAGCTCCACCAGTTTCTCCTCCTCCTTTCCTGTTTTCTGCTAGTTTTATCTTAACTGACCAGATTTAGTGCTGGCACAATCAGCTGTGACATCTAAATATCAGCAACCTCACACGCTGAAATGTGAAACAGTCAGAGAAAGCAGAGTCGATTGATATGAGGCTTGAAATGTTTAATAAGAAGCTGGGATGGGGGATGCCTGGAAACTCATGAATGAAACATGAAAGACGGGAAAGTCAAATTGACTCATCATTAGATCGGCAAAGTGGGGAAGACATCTGACAGAAGTTATACCTTATACTGCACTCCTACAGAAAAAATGTCAACCTGTTATATGAGCTCTGCCTCACAGTGTTTGTGTTTGCATGGATGGAAATGTACAGAGTGCAGCTGTAAGGCCAAGTCATGTTGCTTCTTCAAGGGAAACACATGAACATGTCAGGATCAGCATGAATTAATTAGAGCATGAAATGTGATAAAAGCATGATTTAGTCAAGTAGAAGATCTAAATATGTACTGACTGTAGCAGCGCTCCTTATGCTGAGAGTGTAAAAGCATCTACAAAATGGTACATCAGGTCCTGTAATGTTCTCTCATGTGCAGAGTGATCCTGTGTGTGCAAATAAACAAACACTTACACGCACACTTATAGCTTCACGTACTCTACATGAAAGTGCTGCAAGACTGTGACCGCTCAGCTAGTTTAAAAAGCCTCTTTTAAACTCTATGAACCAGAACGTCGGCTGGTAAAACGCCAAAATGTAAATGTTGGCAGTCACCAGAGGAAAGTGGTCGGTTAGAAGGAGAAAGTTTCCTGCATTTGGTGAGCAGGAGCTTTTTCACCAGCGTTGATGTGGCTCCTTGGCAGTGTAGCAGTGAATAGAGGTCTGTATTTTCTGCATGGTAGGCACCTCTGTGTGTTTATGCAGCCGAGCTGCTGTGCACTTGTTGAACTGCTGCCGTGAGGATGACTGGCGGAAAGAGAACTGTCCTTCAATCGAGCTCAGGCTGTATGTCAGCGGCAGAGTCACGCCATACTGCTTGTATTAAAGGTCACATATTCTCCTCTTCAACCAGTGTAAATAAGTCTCAGAGCTCCTCAAAACATGTGTGTGAAGCTTCTTGTTCTAAATCCACTCTGATCCTGTATTTGATCATGCCTATAAACCCCTCTATTTCAGCCCTGCTCAGAACAGGCTGTTTCTGTGTCTGTAGCTTTAAATGTAAATGAGCTGTGTCTGACCACGCCCCCTCTCTGGAAGGGCTTGGGTGGCTCGGGCTTTCTCGCTCCATGTCCTATTGTTTACGGTGAGAAGGCAGACTCAGAGGGCAGAACAAACACCTAGCTGTGGGAGGGTCACCCACCTGGGGGAGGGGTTACTGCCCTTTGTGATGTCATGAAGGGAAAATCTCCAAACGGCCTGTTTGAGCACACATTTTCTGAAAAGTGGAGCAGGTAAAAGATGGAGAGGATGGACTTTTCTCATCATTGGGGGGTTTGTAGATGGACTAGAGACAAATTAATGTTAGAAACCATGGTGAAGTGTATTTAGCATTATGTAGGACCTTTTAACGGTTCAATGCTGCATTTCCTGAAAAAAGGCCAAATATATAAACTGTAATCCTGATTGGTGGGAGAAACACTGTCGTTGGGCCTCTTTTGCATCTGCAACGCCAAACACTGTCCACTCTGAGAGAGCAAAATCACAGCAGCGTTTGGTACAGTATAAAAGCACAAAGGCAGAATAAGGGCAGAGCTTCGTTACAGTGCTGTTGCAGAATCTCTGCATAACAATGGCTTGAACTTTCCCTGCAGCTTCAAATCTACATGCCTAATTATGTGCAATGATAAATTCAAACAGTTCACTTGTTCTTTAAGCATGTTTTCAGAGTTTCAATCAAACGTGTACATGCATAGGTATTTAGTATACATGTGTTTTTGCAGCATGACAAAGGATGGAATAAACTGGGCATCCATTATAAGTTTGATGCAGTAAATGAATGCACTGACAGGACTGGCTGCTGTCGGTTTGGGAGCACGAGGTGCTCTTAGCCCGGCTGTTTCCGCCTTTGTGCCTCCCTGTACACTTTCTGGGAGTGATTTGACTGGTTGCCCCGTGCTGGCTCCGTCCCCCCTGCCCTCCTCCTGAAGGAGAGGAAAATCCTGCCTCCATCTTCCATGTCCTGCCCTGTGAGGGCTTTTAGTTCTCTCAGCTACAGAGCTCCAGCTGCTCCCCGTTAGACTCTGGAGGTCTCTCCCCTCCCTCAGCCTCCCATGGTCCACCTCACCTTCTGCTTGGGTGGGTGGGATCACATAGAAGATCGGCCCTGTTCTTGAACCTAAAGCATGCAGGTCTGTTAGCGGGTCATTTTTCTTCCTTGCACTCATGGAGCTTTGCCTTCGACAGCGAGGTAAAAACTTCCACTTGTTTCTCTTTTCCTGCCACTTCTCCCTCGTCTCAAAATCATTTTTTCAAAAAATCTCTTCAAAACATTTGTCTTTTTTTTTTTTGCCTTCTCTCGCTCTCCTTGCCTTCAGTGGTCTGCTGCAGTGTGGCATTGGGATGTGTGTGTGAGTAATCGTAGGCGGTTGGTCCTCCAGTGTTGGCAGGCAGAGATCGGAGTTGTTGGAAAACGGTTCATAAACAGCAGCCGAGAAAGAGCAAGGGCAAAGTGGAATGTTAAGTTGAAACACATGCTGCATTCAGAGTGGGTTGTGTGTGCAAGCTAAGCCCTCTCTCTCTCTCTCGCCCAGCTTTAGTGTGCAGCTATACAGAGCTCTCTCACTTTCTCTCTCGCTAAACCACCTCAAGGCTGCTTCTGTTTGCCTTCACGTGGTCGGAAGTAGTGTTGAGAACAGCGTGCATGTCGTTTGCGAGCAGGTTTTTTACCTCCATATGCATTAAATCCACTTGTTGCATAAAATCAGCTCAACATATTAATCTTAATGTTACTGTTAATTGGCTGCACTTGTACGGCATTTCTCTACTCTTTGACTAATTCAAAGTGCTATATGCTGCATGTCACATTCACCCTCACACTCACATATAAACACTGCAAGCTGTGGCTTCGTATCTGACACTCATTTAATCGCCTTCTTTCAAGAACGATGTGGGGTTTTATTCTGTGGTCAAGGGCACTTCAACATGTGGACCCCAGCCTCCCCAAAATAAGTGGTGTATCACTCCAGATTGGTCTTTGTCATGACACCATGCTTAAGACAGCTTCTTTGGCGGTCTTAGGTCGGCCTGGTCTGAGACAAAGAGGAATAAGATCATTAAATCGACTGGGCATTATCTGTTTGTTTTTTTCAATCTGTACTGTGATGCAAATCTCCTGAGGACTGCATTTGGCTTGCACATGACACGTTATTCTTTGTGTGTCATATAGTTTAGGACATTCATCGGTCTTGATCCTGGTGATAATTTAAGATTGATGACGTTTCTCCGCCTCCACCTGTTGTATAGTGAAGCCAAAATAACCTCCACAACAGGTGCTGGAATATTGCAGAATTTAAACGTGTGACTTTTTGATCCAGTAGATGTCGCCCTTGAGCTCCAGCATGAAACCAAGACAAACTTCTGTTTGGCCACACCTCCTCCATACTGAAGCCTCCGCTCTCCTCCAGAGACACACCTCCACCCCCCCCCCCTCTACTCGCTTTTGCACAAAGGAGTTAACAACTATAATGCACCATAATTAAGCACCATTAAGCACGAGTGCTGGACAAAATTGTGCTCGAGCTGCAGTCACCTGTGGTCTGCATTGTTGTGTTAGCATGCTAATGTTAGCGCTCTTTAGTTAGCTTCACATTGCATGTAAATTGACACCGAATGACCTTGATCTAAAAATGCTGACATGACATCCAAATAATCAGAGAGTATGTTCTTCTTCTTCTCTCTAGTCCTTGACTAAAACAGCTTTTATACACAAGGGGAGGAGCCGGCCGTCCCGTCCATGTAAACACGACTCTGACAACAACACAGCCAGCGGGACTCGAGCTTCTCACTCATTGTAGACAGTCATGACTCAGAGAGACATTTACACAGGATAGATTGATTTATGATATATTGATGTGGGACATGTCGCACATTCTTCCTTGAACTCAAGTTCACTTCTTTAAACATTGAACAGTTTTCATCCCAGTTTGTATTGTAGATTCTGAAAAGCACAGATTGCAGGAAAAACACTTCGATATAATAATGATAATAATAATTTTGACCCACCAGAAATGAGATCTTGTTCTTCCGTCAAAGTAAATACTGTGCTCACTTCATCAGCTCGTATCATCAAAGCAAAATCAATTTCAGTGAGATAAGTCAGCATGGAGTTCTCCCAGCCCTCTTTTTCCCTTTTTATCATTCCTGATGAAGAATAGATCAGAATTTAATGATGTTTGTAATGAAACGCAAATCCCAGACTAATTACATTAAAGAGCTGTGATCTCCTGTTCCGTGCCTTAGTGAACATGTCATGATATGGTAGAGATTAGAACAGCCTCCGATTTAATACCCCGCCGTGAAGTAGCAGCAGCTGCAGCTATCAGCCGGCTGGGCCGCTCTGCGTATCTGTGTGGACTCGTGTAGTGTTTATCTGGGCCATGCATGGCTGCCTGATGGCTGCGTCGTGATACTGATTACAGAGAGGTTCAGGGAACAGAAACTCAGAGACAGGTACAACCTGCAGCCAGCTACTTCATATTCAAACAGTGAATTCAATGTTATGCAGACAAATTAGAAAAGATAAATCAGGTAATGAAGTGAATGTTTTTTTAAACTTTAACATCCGTCAATTCGTCCGTCTGTCCAACCATGCATGCATCCATCCACCCTTCCCATCTATCCATCCATCCATCCGTCCTCCTCCGTCTGCCCATATATGAATACCATACATCCACCTATCCAGCTATCCGCCCTTCCATCCATTCATCTGTCTGTCCGTCCATCCATCCTGACATGGGCCTTCTCCATTGCCGCTCACACCCTCTGGAACTCACTCCCAAAAAACCTCAGAGACCCCCCCCCCCCTCACTCTCCACCTTCAAGAAATCCCTAAATACTCACATCTTCAACATCGCCTACAACCACTAACACACTCTGTTAGTAAAGATATAAATAGATTTATATATATCACCGTATGAGGCAGATTTTTAAACTTGTAGAGGGACAATGTGCCCTTCAGAATTATCGCTGTTGTCCCAATCTTTTTTGAAAAATCTGTAGGTGCTCTCTGGCTCATGATAAACTTGAAAGCAGCACATCCACCCACATGCATACAAAGTTCTCACATTCGTATTCCGGCCCCAGCGTATTTAATATTCATCTTCTTCTGTCCTTTCCTTTTTTTTGTGGAACCTGTTGAGCAGACTCCTTTTGCTGATAACGACACTTTCCTTCAAAACTCCAATATAGTTCAAGCGGCTGTCAGAAGCCATTAAAGGCAGAATATCTCCAGTCTTAATGCTCGCTGGCAGCCTGACAGGCCCTGCTGCGAGATACTTGGCGGCCCCTTAAGAGTCACCCTCTGCTGGGCACATAACCAGAGCGTCACCCGAGCCTCCCCGCCGCCGCCGTCAGCCTGCCTCTCAGTGACAAAACACCACACACAGCTGACACGAGAGATTAGCTGCTACAATAACTGTTATCTCACATCTTCTCGGAGAAGAGACGGCCTACTTGTGCTTTTAAAATCGGAGTTGTGCAGTAATGACACGAGGCTGACACTCCTATCTGTGCTGTTTCTGGTGTTGACATAGTCAGCTTTGTCATTGATGGGAGCTGTTGTGTGATTAGAAAGGAACATTTTGTGCCTTTAATCACCTTCTGAAGTCGAGGGCTTTGTTAGGCCGCTGTCAAAAAGCGAGCGTGCTCTCGGTTCATCAGCTGACAAGGCTTCTTTGATAATTCTAAGCTTTGCTCTTCAAAGAATCGCTTGCATTCACAGTTTCATTCTATATCCTTTAGTTTCTCTTCGGTTCCTTTTCACTTTACATTCATGAGCACAGAGAGGGAAATATTCCTCACTAAAGATTTTCTCTCTGTGCAACAACACGATTGGTTTCTGAGAATCTCACGATGAATTCAAACTCTTTCTCTGCGTTGCATTTTGGAGATACAGGGAAGACCTGTTTCACCTATTTTAATCCTTCAGGCCTTGTAGATGCACCGAAAGGTGTTTGCAGAAACAGAGACATTGAAAAGTGCAGCTCTGCTTCTTTTTTTAAAGGTTTATTTTTATGCCTTTTATTTAGAGACAGGACAGTGGACAGAGTCAGAAATCAGAGAGAGACAGGGACGGCTCCAGGCGCTGAGGGGAAGCTTGACTAATATGTTGGGGTGCTATTTTAACAGTTTCTTTAAAAAGAAAACAAAACTACGTGAAGGGGCTTAACAGGGGCTAGACAGATCTATGATGGGGCTGTAGCGCCCCGTAGTCCCGGTGTAGCGGAGTGCTTGGAGAGAGAGTTGGAAATCACATGCGGGAAAAGAAACCACAGGTCGGATTCAAACCTGGGCCGTCGCTTGGAGGACTTAAGCCTCTGTACATGGGGCACATGTACTAACCACTAGGCTACTGGCACCCCTTTATTAGCCCCCTTTATTAGCTCTGCCTTATGGTTGAGAGTAGATGAGTAAATGAATGAATAAATATTGTAACTATTATGGTAATCACTGTGTGCAGCTTCTAGCCTCACAAACGTATTTTCATCTTATCTCTTAAACGGACCATATTTACATACAAAAGCAACCTTCAAGACATCGACTCAGTGCCTGGGAACATTTGAAAAACGTTTTTTTAATAAGAGTACCTTCATTTGGGGTAAATATATCTCTCTCAGTGAGAAAGTTTCAAACCAAATAGTGAGAAAAACACAAGTCTGAGAATCACAGCTATCATTTGAATACATTTGTGACTTCATCCTGCCGCTGTGTTGGAGAGTATCCTCAGGTGCGGGATGTCAGCGTGGTGCGGTGATCTCTCTGTTCAGCTTGCTCGTCTGGTGCAGACTGCCATGAAGGTGTCGGGGAGGACTGAAAACTTCTCCTTACAGCCAACATATGAGCAGTCTGTCCACAGAGAGCGTCGTCTGACCAGTCTCACATCCTCCACTCTGAGTACGAGCTTCTACCTTCTGGCAGACGATACAGACGAGCCCCCTGATGTAAACTGAGCCGCATTGAAAACTCTTTTGTTCCCACGGCAATCAAAATTCTGAATAATGTTTGGTAAGGCTGTGTGGGCTGTGCAGTAGCGTCATGGTGTTACTATAAGTTTTTATATTCTCTTACCTTTGGTATCTTGTCTCTCATGCTGAGTTTTTCAGATATTGTGCAATATATTTTGTGTTGTTCTGTATTGGTGCTGCTTTATTAAACTGTATAAAGCAGCATCGTGCTCAGTCTTTGTAGAGTTTTAAAGGTCACATATTATCCAAAATACACTTCACCATGTTTCTCTAACACTAACATCTGTCTCTAGTCCGTCTACAAACCCCCCAATGATGAGAAAAGTCCATCCTCTCCGTCTTCTGCCTGCTCCACTTTTCAGAAAATGTGTGCTCAAACAGACCGTTTGGAGATTTTCCCTTCATGACATCACAAAGGGCAGTAACCCCTCCCCCAGGTGGGTGACACTCCCACGGCTAGGTGTTTGTTCTGCCCTCTGAGTCTGCCTTCTCACCGTAAACAATAGGGCATGGAGCGAGAAAGCCCGAGCCACCCAAGCCCTTCCAGAGAGGGGGCGTGGTCAGACACAGCTCATTTACATTTAAAGCTACAGACACAGAAACAGCCTGTTCTGAGCAGGGCTGAAATAGAGGGTTTTATAGGCATGATCAAATACAGGATCAGAGTGGATTTAGAACAAGAAACTTCACACACATGTTTTGGGGAGCTCTGAGACTTATTTAAACTGAAGAGGAGGAGGATATGTGAACTTTAACTCACAGGTCCTCCTTATTTCGGAGGGGAGCAGTAATGTCTGGTTAAACTTATCAACGTTGATCACTGAAGGTCTATTTTGAGAATCAGTTTAAGTTTACAGCGTGTCATCATGTTGGCTCCTGCATTGCACTTTAACAAGGCCACGGGCTTTAAAAAAAAAAAAAAAAAGGTGCAGAGATCCGACTGACGAAATGTTGTTTGACTCGGGTTCATTCTGGATTTCAACTCCTAAGGGGCAGTCCTGGTTGTTTACCCACCTAAATCCACACTGCCAACGTGTTTGAAAAGTTTTCTGCGGGCCTGTTGGCACCCTGAAACTTCTCTTCTGTGTTCAACAGTCTGGAGGAAAATTATCACACAGAGGATTCAGCGCTCAACAGTAATCAACAGCAACACATTAGCCAGCCAGATGGTGCTGACTACACAAGTAAATTAGACCTCAGGCCGTCCACAAAACACACACACACACACACACACCGCTGTCATCTCACCACAGAGACCAATGCCTTTGGCCCCTGTGTTGTTCGTGTGCAAAGTCACTGTGGATTAATACACATACTGACCCATCCAGTCCTTCTATGCATGTATTGAAATTCTTGATCACACATTCAGTATTCATGGACTAATCCGACACGCACACAGCTGGGTTTTCCAGCTTTTGTCTTCTTCCCTCCTTCCTTTTTCTCAACTGGAATTGTATGTAAATCCCTGCCTTGCTGAGGAATAATAAGCAGGAGCGTTGATAAGTTCTGGTCCAAGGTGTCACATAGGAGACGAGGAAGTGTGGGGGCAAATTCTGCTGCAGGCATGGGCGCAGTACCCTGATGTTGCCAGAGAGGGGCAGTGTTGTGTTGCTGCAGGTGTATTATGTGCATCATGAGGCACTTTGAGGGGAGCTTTTCAGACATAAATGTAGAGTATGAGGTAGGGGAGGTGGTACAACAATGCCAATGTTACCCCTGGCAACCTTGATTAAGACATGTTGTCGTTAGTACGATTGCTCTTGTGATGATTACACAGTGAATATTTCTGCCCACATGTCCAGGAATTAGTTTTTTTTTTTCTTCTGCACTGGCTGTGGGCATCTGAGAGGCCGGGCTGCTGGCGTGCTGTCGCACTGAGAGGCGTGCAATCTGGAACACAGATAAGCAGACAGACTGGGAACCTCCCAGTAGTTGTGAATGAGGAGTTGGGATTACCATAAGGAATAGAAATCCCTTGAATATCCCTCATTTTGAGGCTTGAGATTGAAATTGTAACTACAAAAAAATTACAAAAATATGCATCAAAAAGCCCAGAGTGCCTACGTAGTGTCATAAATACACATGTCCTATCTGCAGTACACACATATTGTATGCATTGTGTGCCTCTGTGAGCACAGGCAGCATTATCTTCCCTGCTCATTTGTGCGTCTTTTGTCGGATGTACAAGGTCGACTCCTCTCTAAAGCTTGCATGTTTATGAGTGTATCATAATGCTGACCTCTTGTTTTGAAATCTCCCTTATTAAAGCACATTTCTGACGCTGACTGTCGTCCTTTTCTCTCTCTGTTATTCCAGATCGCCTTCTCGCAGCACAGTAACTTCATGGATCTGGTGCAGTTCTTTGTCACATTCTTCAGGTGAGCCCCCTCCTCCTCCTCCTCCTCCTCCTCCTCCTCCTCCTCCTCCCCCTGTTCCCTTCTGTCAGTTCGGTTACTCCAAACCACACATATGTTAGCGTTAAAGCGGCAGCAGTCACGTTCAATATCCCTGTGTGCGTACGTGTGTGTGTGTGTGATGCAGTGTGAACCGCAGTGATGGATCATCCAAGCTGCTCCGCTGTGCTCGCGCACCAGTCATTACTATGAAGAAGCGCTGCAGCTCGCCGGTTTATCGGAGCTGGTTAGCGGTCAGCACACACCCACACAACTCCCACTGTCCTATTTTATTTACTCACATCATGCACACACGAACACAAGACACAGACTTCATGGCATCTCTGCAGTCCAACAAGTCAGCAGAGAAAACAGGAGGCGTATAAAACATGGAGGAGCTCTGAAACCTGAATATAAACTATCGTAGATATGGTTAAATTGTCCATGCTAATTAGTCAATTAAGGCTTGTAACTTGTCTGTTTGTGTTCCTTGGTGACTCCAAATTGCCCGTAGGTGTGACTGAGAGTGTGGCTGCTTGTCTGTCTCTACATGTCAGCCTGTCAGCCCTGTGATTGACAGGTGACCAGTCAATCACAGGGCTCACAGGGCTCACAGGGCCCAATGACGGCTGAGTTCGGCTCCAGCCCCCCACAACCCCGAACAGGAAAAGTGGTATAGATAAGAGATGGATGAATGGATGGACAATCTTAAGCTAAAGGTACTTTACGTCCTGTTTCAATAAAAAAACTGCTATTTATTTTGCTCTGTAACCACACTCACACGATTCACTGACACACCTGGAAGTCCCCACTAGAGGAAGATAAGACATTAAACCACTGACTCCAAGGAAAAGCAAGATTATCAACTGCTGTTTATTTGCATTTTTGCACTCACATGTAGTTTTCTGTTTCTGCCTATTGAATAGTAAGTCAAATCTTCCATTTTATCTAAAGGAGAAGGAAACACATTTTCCGTCTTGCATATTCTTTCACAGTAAATGCTCCACATGGTTCCCTCTGACACGCAGCTCTTCGTATCTTTGAGAAACATTCGGACCGTGAGGAGAATTTAAAGCACATTTCTAGAGGCTTGCTGGCAGAGCTACACGCTGCTTTTTTTTTTTTTTGTCGTAGTGATGGAGACGCTGGTTCTGCTAACCTGGCAGAGCTGCACACACGTGCACATGTGCTGAGCTGTGATGAATCCTCGGGCCATGCATTCCACTTCTTCAGGATCTGCTGTAATGTGTTATCGATTCAAAGATAAGAGGGCGGCCAAAGTTGGGTGGAGACATGTGTGTTCCATATACATGCTTGACTGCATGTGTGTGTTGAGTCCTCCTGTACATCATGTGTTAGTGTGTTTGTGTGTGCCTCCACCCCAGGAGAGAATCTAGAGACTTTTTCATGTTACCTGGGAAAAAATGGCTGCTGCTCGTCATGCTGCTGTATTGATCCAGGAGACGTGTACAGGCGGGGAGATTTGATGGAGCAGATTTGAAAGATACTCTTATATTTTCTCTGCTAACCCGCTTTTTTGTCAATACAGTGATGTCCAATAACTGTATTCTTCTGCATCGACTGAGCGAATCACCGGACACTCAGGTGTGTGTTTGAAGGTATTCAGCATCAAAGCTGCAGGAGGACAATGGCAGTTACACACCTCGCACTCTTTGCATACAAATGCAGACCCTGCAGTTAGCCGCTCGTCATGCTGTATGTTTATATTTACACGCGTCAGCGTTTGGATGTTTGTGTGTCAGCATTCGACGCATGCAGCCTGCGCCTGCTGTCTGCAGGGAGCAGGAATAACAGAAATCCATACGCAGAACAACCTCTCTCTCTCTCTCTCTCCTTCATGTGACATTCAATCCATCTTTTTCTTTTTTCTATCATCCTCCCTCCTTTCTTTCTTTTCCTCTCTTTCCTTTTCATCTCTGGCTCACTTCTTGTTTCCTTCTCCTCTCACCTCTTTCTTTTTCTCTCCCTCCTCCACTCCATACACCCCACCTCATTCCTTCTCTCTATGTTTTCATCCATCTTTCTCTCCCATATTTCACTCCATCATTTTCTTTTTCATCCTCCTCTTTCTTTCTTTCTGTCTTTCCTTTTTTGATCGCTGGCTCACCTCTTGCTTTGTTTTCCTCTCCTCTGCCTCCTTTCCTTTTGTCTTCCTCTTTCACTTATTTTGACATCCCACCTTATTCCTTCTGTTTATCTTTCCATCCATCCCACACTTTATCTCTATCCCTGCTTCTCACCCATCCTCTCAATTCTTTTTATTTTCTCTCTGTCCGTCTTTCCTCCTCTTCCCTTTTATCGTCCCTGGTTCACCTCTTTTTTTTCTGGTTTCATTTCCCTCTCCGTTTTATCTACTCTCCTGTCCCTCGTTCAGTCATCATTTTCTATTTTTAACATTTACTCCTCCTTCCTCTCCTCTTTCTCTCTTCATCCATCCCTTGCTTTGCCTCTTTCCCGTCTCCTTTTCTCGACTCCCTGCTTTCGCTCACTCCATCTTTTTCTTTTTAAACACCTTCCCTTTCATTCAGTTTTCTTTCTTTTATTTCTCTGCCACATTTCTTCTCTTCTATGCCTCTCTCTCCTGCACTCATCATTCGAACACTCCCCCCTTCTTCCCCCTCTTTTAAACTTTCCATCCATCTCTTGTTTACCAAATTTCCAGACTTCTCTCTCATCCTCCCTTTCTCTCCCGTCCTCCTCCTCTCTCTTGCTTCCTGTACTCTTTTTTATCATCTTCCCAGCACTTTTTTTCTTCCTCCTTTCCTGTCCATTAAAGACTCTCCTCTATTCTCATCTTGTCTTTTCTTCCTTCTCTTCTTCCTATCTTGTGCCATCCCTCTTTCCCCTTCATCTCTCCCATCCTCCCTATCTCCCTCCCTCCTTCCCTCATCCTCACGCTCTCCTTTCATCTCCAGGTCTCAGTCTCCCCCTTCTGTTGTGTTGTCTCCCCCTCTCGCCTTCATTCCTTCACTCCGTCTCCCTCGTTTCATCCCCTCTCTTCCTTCCTCTCTCTGTTCCCCTTCCTCCCAGCCTCCCACTACTCCCTCCGCCTCGCTCATAATCCCACAGCTCAGTCTTTTTTTTTATTTTGACGTGTGTGCTGCCTGCCACTGATTCAGCACGGATGAGCACAGACCCCAAAGTTAGCGAGCTCGCAGCCTCGTCCCTGTTTGCTCCTGCGTCTTTAGGCGCTGCATTGTTTGTGTTGCAGAGGAGTGCTAATTAACGTGGAAGTTGTTTGCTCTTCTCTACTTTGACTTTCTCTCCGTCTTAATCTCGCTCTGGGTTCTTTCTCTCTCCGTGTTTACTTGTGGGGACAGATGACGGTGGTGCCAACCTGTTATCTGCAGCACCAACAAAGACCCCCCCCCCCCCCCACAAGCTCTCTCCAGATGCATTAAACATCAGCATTAGCAACAATAAGACGCATTCATATATTCATGTCCAGCTGTCCGGCAGCTTCTCACCTTCCACTCATTACGTTGAGTCATTGCTTTCCAGCGTGAATTTCTCTCCCTTGTTTAAATTCAAGCGCGGTCCTCAAATGACTGCAAACATTAATGGAAAAATATTTCATGCTTTACAAATTGGATGTCATGTCTAGTTGTGCAAATTGAATGTTTTCTTCCAAGGCCTGGAGAAAAAACCCTGGAGAACGGGAAATTTCCCAAACATTTTTGGAAATGCTATGAAAATATATTCTTCAGCTGTTTGTTTTTTTTCACCCACTCAAGCTGTCATGTTTTTAATTTCAAAGTCGTCTGCTGCTAAAGCCAGTGCCCTTTGAAGTAACAGTGACCTGAATGACACATTTCTACAGAAGTCCAAACTGCAGGACGGAGCGAGCTGAAAGAGCGATCACAAAATGCAACTTTTTAACATCGCACGCCCAGACGTATTTGTCATGGAAATATTAATGCAGTCGTTGCTAAACGTTATACTCTGTGAAGCTTCATTCCCTCTCTCGTCCGAGAAGTTATGAGGAAGAAAAAAGTTCTTTAAGACTCCTGAATAGTTTCTTGTTTCCGTTCAGTGCAGCGAAGGTGCAAATGGAAAGTGCGCCTTGACTCACAGAGGTTACATCTTTGTGCTTCTTAAGAGCAGTAAATGTAAATGAAATAGATCCACCACTTCATTGTCCCATTCAGCCAAGTGTGGATACTTCACTAGCTTCTTCTTCGGCTGAATTAACCACTTCTCAGCAGTGTGGAGAAAAGAAAGAAAGATGTCATGTTTCGCTGCAAGTTCAGGCCTCGATTATAAAACTGTCAAGTTTTCAGACACCATTTGACTTCTCTGACCTGCAGTGGGATCCCACTTCTTTGAGTTTTTTCTTCTATGTTTTATTTTTGATGGATACGTCAAAGTAACGGAAGAGAAACAGCTTCTGAAGCTCTCTTCTAGAACGCTGACCACGGACTGGGCCACCGTGCTGTTTACTTCTTTAAAAAAAAGTTGACTTAACCTTCTAATAGTCGGCCCGGCTCTGATGCCTGGTGTCCCAGAAAATTCTGCTTCCCCTGAGAGTGTACCTCACAAGGCACATCTGTGCTGCTCTACTGCTAATATTAAAATAACTCCTGCTTCCTGGTGGGCACTTTCATCCAGCACGAACGCTTACATATATTTTTAGTACATTGGTGGTCCCGCGGGGAGGTGTACCCCCCGAGGCTGTCAGAGTCGTGCGTCACAAAGTCTGACTGGCAAAGATACTCGAGTCTTGTTTCTTTCCAGTTTTTACGTTTGGATTAATGTCTGTGTCGTCGTTACAATGACATCTTAAAACCCACCCTGAAGTGATATCTTTGTTGAAAAGAAGCTGCACATTCCTGCTTCCATGCACGGATGTGTTCTCAAAGTTCACCTGGAGGCTTCAACACACGTTCTGACTCCTAACACAGACCTAATATCTCAATTAGGACTCAACCCTGCAGGGACTAAGCTTAACCATCATGGTGTGAATTAGCAAATAAGCAAGCGTTTTAACCACTTAACAGCTGACAGTTGCTTTATCTTTGTTTCTCACACTTCATTATCAACAGCAGAGTAAATATTCCTGCAGCAGATGTCACAGTTAGTGAAAACAGGCCCATGTGTCAACTTCTAATTGCAAGAGTTTCTGATGTATTTGTGAACGTAGAATTGATTAAAAGCTTAGGTTTTACAATTTGACAACCGTTACAAGATCAACACATAAAGTGTTGTTTGTGTTAAAGGGAAACATTGAACAATCACAGTATGTGGGCTGTTTGACCGACCGGTACGCAGTGTGGCTGGTATTCACTTTAGCTTCACACATCCCTTACACATGATGTCCGGTCATCTCCCTTATTTTAGGACATTTAGACCCCGGTATTTTCAGGAATGACTGTAAACCCAGAATATAAATCACATCAGTATATAAGACGCTGCTGTTTTTGGGGCTCTCCAAGAGGGAGACAATCGCTGCGTGACCAGAGAAGTCTACAACCAGCAGGTCCTGTACAGCGGCGTGGTATGGTAGTTGCGATCTCCGCCTACGGTAACACTGATAGTTGTGAAGTACAGACCCACAGCTTGTGAACAATTCTGCTCAAGTCGTGCTGCCCACCTCTGCTGGTCACTAGTTGTCTTAAATTGGGGAGTCTAACAAACCAGTGACTCCACAAGGTTTATTTACTTAACAGTATACCACTATTTTCTTTAAATGCAGGACTATGACCTTATGAGGGTGGGAAATATAGTATTGAATTTTCAGATCCTAGAACCCCGTTTAGCAGAACCTTTTGAGCTCCTGCTTCAGAGTAGGTACCATGGTGATGCAAATGCAGACAAAAAAAGTCCCTATGGTGTGTAGTTCTCACGGAACAAACTGGTGGATAGTTCCTCTTCAAAAAGTCCCTGGAACCTTTTGGTCCGAAAACACCTTATTTTGAAAAGTGGCGTCACCAGCCTGGTCTGTGATGCTATGTAGCCCAGCACGTTTTGCACAGCGGCTGCTTGGTATACACAATGAATGGGGTGGATGTTCAATCGTGTGCAGAGGGTGATGTTGGAGGTTGCCCTTGTGGTCATGTCAGCATGTCTCAGCATTTTATACGGGAATATTGGTTTCACTGGTAGACGCGGCCAATTTTTTAAATGAAAAATAACATGAATTTTTCGGTAACTCAGCGGGACAGTTTCAGAGTCGGATGCATTCTCACAACTGGAAATATTGGTTGGTTTGGTTAAGGTGAGGGGGTCGTGGTGGGGGGGGGCTTTTTGGTTGAGCATGCAGGAGGAGAGGGAGGAGAGGAGTCTTCTTTAAAGGTGTCTGTTTCTGTGTTAAAATCACTATATCATAAGAACATTTATGTAATACAAACACAGAAGTAGAAAACATGTGACAGCTGAAGCTCCGCTCAACGTGAAGGACGTCGTCACCCCGTCCAGCCACTCGTGGTTCAAGAGGCTTGAAACTACTCCAAGGTGACTGTTTGTTTGTGGAATCGCTTTCACACCTCGTATACTCGCTTTAGTGGAGGAAAGTCTAGTTTCCAATCAGCCTGTGTGAGAAATATGAGAAGAGTTTAAGCACCCTGACACACCGGACCAACAGCCGGCCACTGGTCATTGTCCAGCAGTTGGTGAGCATCTGTGGCCCTACTTTCTGCTGCGCGTCCCGTACATTTGGCAGCAGTACGCCCTTGTTTGCAGCTTTTCAGCCAATTGAACATGTTGAAGCAGCAGCGGAGCCCATCAGTGAGAGAAATCACTCTGATTGGTTGTTCAGCCATGCGAATCAGTGCATGAAAAGAGAGACGGAAGTGAGGAAAGCAAGCAAAACAACCAGTAATTTCTTCATCTACAACTAACAGGCCAGAGGCTGACGCTCTGAGTGGTGTTAGCGCCTTTTATCAGACATATTGTCGATGAAATGAAGCTGCATCACAGAGCCGTCTGAATAGTGAGCGAGAGTGGTGTGAAAAAGCTGCTTTATCACGACAAAGGTTTGTACATCTGCTGTCCAAGGTCGTCAGGTTTACTCCTTTGAATGAAGACAGACGACTGCAGTCTGCTGAAGATGAGTTTCCTCTCACAAAGGTGCAGAGATGACACGTTAGTCGCCCCGTGGTTGTAGTTTGTGGAGGGTTCTTTTTGTCCTGCACGTGGGAGATGTTAGGGAATGAAACGGTAAAGTCAGCTGATTCTTACAGTCAACAAACATCGTTAAATAAGTCCAAAATCGGCAGCTAATTGATCATAATGACTACTGTGTTTCCAAAAACAATCACAGTAAAGCCACATTACTGAGCCACAAAGCTGCACAGGGATAGATTACCTTAAAGACATAAGAAAGATAGGTTGATTTATTCCACAAACACTGTCCTGCATACTTCAAATAGTCCCGACAAATTAATTTGACATTCCTGTTTTCTGTACAACAACAGTGCCTAGATATTTTGGTCAACTTGTAAATAAAATATATGTTTGTGTTTTCCTTTGAGTTTAATGACTTCCACAGAAAATGTGAGAGTTTGGGGCCTCGTGCTGCTGACTGATGTCAGAGGATTGATTTACTGCTGGTTTCAGAGAGACAAGACAGTAGGTAGAGTCAGATCTGAGGAAGAAAGAGAGAGAGAGTGGGGAATGACCAAGCAGCAACCTGCGGTGTTGAACAATGAATTTTTTTGATTTTGAAATACTTTATTAATCCCTGAGGGTAGTTTGGGTTTACACTCTGTTATTTTAGGGACACACACAGGCCCGAATCACACACATGCACAAACAGGACCTGTGGACATGCATTGGTGGAGCGATGTCAGAGTGGGGATGCTACACAGAGAGCGCACCAGTTTGGGGTTCGGTGCCTTGCTCAAGGGCACCTCGGCGGTGCTCGGTAAGGGCCCTGGCATCTCTCCAGCTACCAGAACAACTTCCGTATTTTGGTCCGCACCGGAACTTGAACCGGTGAACCGGCGACTACGGACTGAGCTACTACCGCCCCAAGGCGGTGTGGAAGTACAACATCCTGCAGTCCCTTAAGTGTCCACTAGAGGCTGGCTGCAGAAACACAGGAAGTCACATACACACCCATTCAAAAAAGCCTGTTTTTACAGCAGACATTAACATGTTTACAGCCTGGTTCAAAAAACCAAACAGGTCTGATTAGCTCATGTCTCGATCGGCACACACTGTACGGGGGGGTGAATGTTTTGATGACTCATCCGTTTTGATTTGATGAAGGATAAGAGTTATTCACAATAAGGCGTGTGGCTGACCTGATTGACAGGTGGGCTCGGTGTAACGGTTTGTCAGGAGGCTTAAAACCCGCCTCAGCTCCAGCTCTCAGCCTGTCGTTAGGTTGACTGAAAGTTAGGCTGAGACAGCATTTCCAGCATGGAGACCGCCATCGATGGGACTCCAGCGCCCCCTGCAGGAACAGATGGGTGACGTCACTCAGGCTTCGTCCAATAATATTTACAGTTGAGAATGACATGCGGTAAAGGAGCCACAGGTCGTATTTGAACCCGGGCTGCTCGCTTCGAGGATGTGGGGCCGCTCCTCTAACCGATCTTTAACGGGATTTTTTTATGCGAAGTGTAAATGAAAATGAGCTTATCTATTAAAAATTGCAGGTTGTCATAAACAGCTTTGTTTAAATCTGCAAGTTTAATGACCGTAGCCGCACACAGAGCTCATATGACTCAGCCTTCACACTCGTGAAAAATGTCGTCTGCTTTGAGATGAATTATTAACATTTGAAAAACATTTAAAAATCCTTATTCAGCTCACTTTGCTGCGTGTTATCACGGTTGTGTACTTAAAATGATTAGCGGTTTTTATTGCTTTGCCGGCTGTTTGAACAGAGGGGAGACATCATTTGGCTGGGGCGGACGCATTAAAAGGAGGGGCACCAGCAGGCAGCCCGCCCTGGGCCAAGTCTGGGTGGGTGTGTTGGCAGCTGGGATTTGATGATATGAATGAATCACCCCGCTGACATCGCAGGGACTTAAAATTTCACATCCAAGAGACAGACAAGTTCGACTCAAATGTACATCAAAGTTTTCTGTCGGCATGTGAAGTCTTCTGGAGACGATAAGAGACAAGGGTTGATTTATTTATACTTCTGATTTCAAGTGTCTGAGCAGCAGCATCAGTAAAATCTGCAATGAACAATGAGTAGCACAAACGGTTCATAATCACTCTCAGACCCTGAGAACACTGAAGCCACAGTCAGCATGCAGCAGCAGAGAGCAGACAGTGGTGCTATCCCTCTAACCGACCTTATTCTGAACGGTTCACCTTGTTTAAGTAGAAAGGTGAATAGTGTCATCATCGCGGGTCTTTTGTGTCAGATGTTAATGTCGCTCCCTCCACCTCCCACTGTCACCTCAGCCTCTGTATCCGCTCTCATCCTCCTCAGCAGGTTTGTTAATATGAATAATAACAGAATAACTTTCGAGTTCACTCCGTGCCAGAATGTGAGTGAGGAGGGAACCAGTTTGAGAACGGCTCAGAGTGTCACGGCATGGCCTCACGAGGCACAATCAGGCTGCAAGAACAAGATGTTATACATGACTGACTCTGAGGCAACGAAACTTTTAAAAACATTTCACCCTTTAAAAAATGATTCAACTCCTCAACAAGAGAAAAGAACCAACAAAGAGGAATCTTTGCAAAAGGATCAGTTTCTACGTTAAGGGCGTTTTCACATTAGGGCACGATTGTTTCGTACCGGGCCCGAGCTTGATTTCCCCCCCTCCCTCTGGTCTGCGTTCACATTAGTAACTTCATTCCATACCTATTTACACTCGTATGTACACACTCCGAAACAGCAGGTGGCAGTGTGCACATAGTTGGTTTGCAAATCCGCCAAGCTGCAGAAAGAAGAAGAATCAACCATGTCAACCACTAGCGTGGTGTGTCCGTTCTGCTAACTGTGGATGTTTTTGTTACCTCTGAGGCACCAACAACGACCCTCTTCCTACTTCCACATCTACCGTGCAGCGCAGAGGATGAATTGGAAACGACGGTTTTATGAAGCGACAGGAGACGTTTAGAATCAGGTCATATAGCGGTCCACTTCCTTGTTTGAGGACGGTTGCGTTCACATCTCCCGTGGACTGTACTGGAGTACACATGAATCGTGCCTGAGACCACCTCTTCAAGCCGACTGTATGTTTGTGTTCACACTGATCAAATGTGACCCGGGCCCAGGCCACTAAGAAACCACCCTAAGATCCAAATTCTCAGATATTTTGTCGTACTGGCCCTTTAAATGTACACTTTGTAAAAGCACTGAAATGAACTTTGCAGTTGGGTAAAGAAGGTACTTCTCCCTTTGAGAACGGGTCTAAAAATCAAAATTAGCACAGCACGCCAGTTAAATAATTTATTCTTGGTTGGATGTTCTTGGCAGACGGGAGACGCTCTTCCTCCGTGTCCAAACAGTTGTAACTTTTGCATCTGGCCGTGTTGATTGGAGCGCAGTACTTGGCTTGATTTGACTTTTTGTCCTTTGAGAATTCAGCAGCATCCATTTACATATACTTACATTAATGTTTATTTAAGATACTTGAAGGAACAAAAAGGAAGAAAGTCTGACCATCACTTTCAAGTATTGGTGAACTGCCATCCGCACATACACACACACACACACACACACACGAGCAGACACAGTCGGGGGCATAGCGGCCACTCATGCATGTTTTGGCAGCTGGAAGTGGCCTGCAACAGTTCATGAATAATTTTGAGTTTGTCATCATCGTCTCACAGTTCGGCCTCTTCAGCACATCTGCAGGTTCAGACACTGGCACTGAAATGGTCACACAGGGAACACACAAACACAGACACACATGCGTGCTCTCAGAAACACTCTCCACTCAAACATAGGAGGCAGCTGGCCACTCAGCTGGAGCTGCATGATTGTCCTTCACACACATATTCAAACACCGGCTCTTCTTCCTCTCTACTGTATCTTTAACGCTCTACGCTGTAGCCTGCATGAGTGCGCCTGTTTGTTTCAGCTCAATACAATCAATTCCAAATGTCAATTTAAATTGCAGCCAGTTTACTAATGACAGATCATTCCCTATTATTTCCCCGTGGTATTTGATCTCAGCGGCTTCACTATCGAGCGGAGAGCTTTTCTGTCTTTGCGTGACGAAAGCGATCCATCGCTGTTGAAAAGAAAGTGACAATGACCCTAACTGTGATAGGTGGTATTGAGCCCGCCGCTTCCTCACACACACACACACACACACACACTTTTGTGTTTATACACAAACGTCCACCTGCATCAGCGTCACCGGCTGCAGTGACAGAGCGGCCGATGTGTGATTGACAGCGGGACAGAGTGGAGGACTCGGCAGCACAAACACATAAAGCCAAAGCTGTGATTTCATCCAGCTGTCAGGGAAATGCTGCTTGAACTTTGGAAATGTTGCACAAACAGACTTCCAATACGCTCATATATACATCTATTAAAAAACAGAAAGTTGATTTGTATAGGGAACAAATTGTACTTATCGTTCCTTATTGTTTGCGTTTTTTCTCACAAACATTTCTTCTGCTGCAGCTTTACCTCTCGTTCTCTTTGAGTGAGGATAAGTCAGCATTTATTTTATTTACAGAGAATGAATATATAATGTTGAGAGCCTTTTAAAGCCACCATGTGTAGCATTGGATGTCACATAACAGCTTGAAAACAATGAGAGAGGATGCAGACTACAGGGACTTATTCAAACAAATACAGGGCACCGGATGCCTAGAGGTTTTGTCGCTCGCCCCATGTACGGAAGCCAGAGTCCTCATCGCAGCGGCCGCGAGTCCGAGTCCGACCTTGGCCATTTGCTGCATGTCCGCCCCCACTCTCTCCTCCCAACATTTCCTGTCTCTCTTCAGCTGTCCTATCCCATAAAAGAAAAAGGCCCAAAAGGCTTCCGGTTGAGTATCCAGTTACATAAATATCAAAATGGAAAATTAAACGATGTCCAGTTGAAGCTGGAACGACAAGAAGTGAGGTTGCAGAAAAAGACACAGATGAAAACAAAGTGGCACAGACACGGAGGAGCAGAGGCTAGATACACCTGTGTTAATCAGACACAGGTGAGGTGAGGAACATAGCAAACAAAGCAACAGGAAAGGGAAGTGTGAATTACAGGATAGCAAAGGACATTATGACTGAACTATGAAATAAAAAAGAGGAAACATGACAGTTAAACAGATCTGCCTTAAGCAGCTGCATGCTATAAAAATAACAGTTTTACCTTTAATTGTTTTAATAAGACAAAGATCAACTCAAAAGGAATTTAGCAAAACACAACAACACGCCGTGCCTGACTGAGAGGCAACACAGCGGCCCCCTCGTTGAGCCTCACTCGGGCAGACGGGGAGACAACAGAAGGGGAGGAGGGACAAGCAGCACGGGGAACGACACACAGCCGTGACAGATTGAAATGTAAAAGTTAAGACTTTTAAAGAAACCCAGCTGCTTTCTCACGAGGACATAAACACAGTTTGCACATGATTTCTTTCAATACGCCGCAATGTTTGTGCTCAGCTCGCTTCTTGTGGTGTTGACTGACAGCAGACACTCTCTCTGCCTCTCTCTCTTTCTCTCCTCCCTCCCACCCCTGAGACACCTGAGAGAGAGATAGACACTCAACACACACTCAAACCTAGGATTCTGTCCTATGGGGCTTCCACTGGCACTCAGCAGGGGCTTGCCAATGGTGATGTGCAAGATTCTCTGCTCTCTCCTCCTCCCCTCGCTTTAACAGCCTCTCCCATCCTGTCTTTCTCTCTCTCTTTCTCTCTCTCTCTCTCTCTCTGTCTCTCTCTCTCTCTTTCTGTGAATCTCTGCCATCTTTTTCTCTCTACATCTTTTTCTAAAACTTTTCCTCTGCATCATCCCATGCCCGTTTACCTTCCTGCGTTGGTGTGTGCCTCCCTTTGCTCCCCTCCCCCTTTCTTTTCTTCCCCCCTTTTTTCCCACATTCAGCTTTGCACAATCCTTCCACATTTTCTCCCCTTCATCTTCTCCTTCCACCCTCCGTCTCTCCCCACCATTTGCCTCATCCCTCTCTTGCATTCTTTAACACTCCCTCTTTGCATCTGACCTATGTGTCAGGTCACCAGCGAGGAGCCACAGATAGATACACGAGGAAGATGGATCAGATAGAGAGAGTGCTAGAAGCGCCTCGTGGCTAAAACCCTTCCTCTTGATAGGTCCGGGAGGAGCTGAAAGCCGCTCTGTGTCCCATTAATAATGAATGATTCAGATCAGTTGGTTTGACTCAGAGCCTCCACTCTCTGCTCCTCCTCTTCCTCACCTGTAACGAGTAGGGAGGAGAGCAACGTGAACTGAGCCATGACGCACTCCTGGGGAGTCCCCAGAGGGGGGTCGAGTCTTTTCTTCCCATCCCATCAGCCTCATGTCCATACGGCCTCTTACTGTATTTTAAAGGCTTCGTCAGGTTCATACAAGCAGCATCAGAGAAGCATTCTCTTTTGACTCCTCATGTCAAGGGCTTCTGCTAGACTTTCTTTACCTTTCTTTCAGAATGAGAGGCACGCCGGTTTGTTTTTCAGAGGTTTTTTGGAGGGAATGTGATGCGATGCTGTTTTTCTTCCAATCAATATCTAAATCCTCATATTCCCTCGACTGCTGTTGTCCCTCTTTATCTGCAGATTCTGTTTTTATCCCTTCGTCATCCATGCTTCTGCTTTACCTAGATCACATCTCAGGCAGGCAGAATCTTTAAAACATACTCCCATTTAGCAAGTTCTTTTTTCCACAGTTATAGTTACTATACTTTTAGAGAAGATACAATACAACACGTACACACATACAAAGTTTAAACAGACACTTCCAAAGCACAAGATTAAACACATTCAATAAGAGAAGAAGAGAGGAAAAATTAATAACAAGTGTTATCTCGTGACACTTTACAAGAGAGCAGGTAAAAGAGAAATGGTATAGGGGAAGATGGGATAAGATGCAGGAAGGATTTCTCCTTTGTATTCCTCTCGTTCCTGTTGTCCACACTTCCTTGCCGCTGAGCTGGAGGTCGGAGCAGGCCGTGCATGAACGAGGACGGCGGTGGTTGTGGGACGACACAGTCTGATGGTGGTGGCTGGGCGTCAGGGACGTCAGGTGGTAGTAGTGCCAGATCACCTCGCTGAAGGTTGGGGGAGCTCCGTCTACTCGAGAGTCCAGACTCTGCTGCTGGGAAAAGGCCTCCTGGGCTTCTCACACACTGACACAGAAAGGATATGTATATATTCAATCTATCACAGACTCTTGTTTTGAGATGTTTAGCACTCTGATGCTATCCGTCTCACAGTCACTGGCAGCTGAAACAGTGAGGGAGGGGCGCGGAGAGATGAAGGGGGCGTGTCCAAAGAGAGCATTTGTTTTGTTCTAAAAGTCTGTGAGGGTTCTTTAATGAGCTCACAAAAAGGACAGCTTTGAACCTAGAAGAGGAAGCTGTACGTTTTCATCTTAACCGACTTTAAGAGTGGAATGATAACCATCGGTGGCAAATGTAATTAATCGTCACAGATGAACATCTTTTTTTAAATAGGGAAGTGAAAAGAACTTTGTTCAATTTGTCACAAGTTGGGCTTAACAACTTGTGCACACAGGGAGAGCAAATCTGACATTTGACCTGTCAGAACAATTTTTTTCTGAAAACTAAAAAGTACTCACATTTCCCCCCCCCCCATGCTGGCAGTGAGAATACAAGCAAGGCTGAAGAGATTATACGAAAATTTGTATTCTGCAACGTGCTAAGCCCTGCTTCTATTTCAGATGGGTTACACTTCTTGGCACCCTCCACCCGTAGTGATAGAGGGTGCACTGGATGAGTGCGGGGCAGAACAGGACCTCTAAGGCAACTGACTGCTGGTTAACGTGTGGTTCAGTAGACAAACTCATCAAACACTCTGAAAATGAAATGACGTTTGGCTGCCGAGCAGGTTTAATTTCCCACCCCGGAGTGAAAGCCCGCAGCAGCAGCAGGCAGGAGAGGCAGGCTGCTGGATTAGTATTCAGCTGGCTGCAGACAACAGAGCCGCTCTGTTGGTGTTTGCCCCGTGGCTGTTGTCTTGCTGTCAGGTTAGCCAATGACACGTCAGAGCTCACCTCTCTGGCCTCAGCAGCAGCAGCAGCTCGTGGCTATACAGTAATACACTCTCTCTGCGGCTCTCCGTCCACACTCCAGTCTGCCACAGAAACAGACAGCTAGCATCATTCTTTCACTGGATTAAGTCAGGGAAGCTTTTGCTTGACACACAGGTGAATAGCACCAACATGTTTTTATATTCGAGTTGAACTAGTTCAGGATTTTTGTGACCTGTGTGGATAACAAATTCAATGTGGAAAAATGAACTGATTACTGATATGATGGCTGATCTAATTAATTTGTTGAACTGAGTGAACCCTTTTTTAAGCGAATTATGTTTCATGGTGACTCTTGAAATAAATTCTGAAGGCTGGATTTGAAAAGAAATGATTACCTAAGGTGCTTTCACACTAAACACACAAAACTCCTGATAACTACCTGAACATTTTACAGGATGGGCTGAGTGTTTGAATGCAAACAGACACTTCTTGAAGTCGGGGTGAGCTCATGTGAGAACACAGCAGGAAATATTCAGGAAATTTGCTACAAGTGAGCGAGAGGCGTGCTGACCAGGGGCGTGTCCAGAGGGGTGGCCCATCTGATTGGGTGTCTGATTGGCCAACTCAAAATCCAAATCTATGATTGGCTATTTGCCTAATCAGAGGCGGGACTCAAATACAAATCAATTATTCTGAACTCCTAAAGGACCAAGCTAAGATCTATATGTCGCCAAATTGTGTTACTTAAAAGCACTTATCATTGGTGTGGATAGAATGGATGTCTGTGCCCACAAACTTCATGCCACCACTGCATGAGTCACTGCTCCAGGTGGGCCACCCAAGTTAAAAAAAACTCTGGACACGCCCCTGGTGGTGACGGTTATATCCTGCGACTGGTGCACGACCATCGATCGGGGTGATCTCCATTTAACAATGAAACTTCATCAAGTTTTCTGTTTGTTCCTCTCTGCTCTCTTGTTGATATTGTGAATCTGTTGAACTACGTAGCCTATATATTTTTTTCAAGACTTATTTTGGTGCTTTCAGCCTTTATAGGACAGTAGAGAGAGAGAGGGAGAGAGAG
This sequence comes from Tautogolabrus adspersus, assembly GCA_020745685.1. Classification (NCBI taxonomy): domain Eukaryota; kingdom Metazoa; phylum Chordata; class Actinopteri; order Labriformes; family Labridae; genus Tautogolabrus; species Tautogolabrus adspersus. The sequence goes on from CM036552.1 coordinate 24,761,373, forward strand.
AGAGAGAGAGAGAGAGAGAGAGAGAGAGAGAGGAATGACGTGCCACCTTCATGAGGGCGTGTAACGTCTGTACGAGGGGCGCAATCTCACAGCTAACTTGCCCCTAAATAGCTTTTATATGCTGATAACAATATGCAAGATCAAATATATAAATGGGTGCTGTACATGTTGTTCATGTCCTGCAGAACACACGCTGCAACATTATCATGATGAGACACAAACTTGTGAACTCGTCATTAATTGGGTAAAAGAAACGCCTGTTAGCAAACATAATTATAGCAGCAAAGCATATCAGAGTGTGAGCTGCATGTTTCAGAGACTTAATGTTCACTAATGAGCTGTCAGAGTGAAAATAAAACTTTCTGCTTATTAGTCTGCGTCTGGCTTCATGTGTAAGGAATACAATCAAACAAGCGATCAGCATTAAAAACAAACAGAGACTTCACATAATTAAATCTGCACACACAGCTTGTGTTGTGCATCCACCAACACGTGCACAGCACGGTGTTGAAGTTGACATTATTGCAGACTGCAGAGGGAGTAACAGTTGGTGGCAGAAGTGTGGTGATTAAACAAGCAGACGTGAAGACCACCAGCCAAAGTCAACATACCGGCGTTCAGAAATTCAATAAAAAGCTTTGCTAATGCTTCATGAGGTACCAAATGCATTCAGCGTGTTTGTTAGGCCTTGGAGACGTTGACGATAATCTCAAATGCAAACTAAAGGGTTTAAAGTTGAAGTACCACGGCACTGAAAAAATCTTTTATGAGTGACTAAGACAGTTTTCACTGGAAATGAGGTAGAACCCTTTGCATTGCTGGAAAAACAAAAACAAATGAAGAATATGTCAAAAGCACTCCACTCGAATCTGGAGTTATGAGTTACTTTGTCTTGTGCCCTTCTTGTTCTGTTAGAAATTGTTTTTACTTAAAGGTCAAATATTATTCAACATACACTTCTCCATGTTTCTCTAACTCTAATATGTGTCCCTAGTCTGTCTATAAACCCCCCAATGATGAGAAAAGTCCATCCTCTCCATCTTTTGCCTGCTCCACTTTTCAGAAAATGTGTGCTCAAACAGGCCGTTTGGAGATTTTCCCTTCATGACATCACAAAGGGCAGTAACCCCTCCCCCAGGTGGGTGACACTCCCACAGCTAGGTGTTTGTTCTGCCCTCTGAGTCTGCCTTCTCACCGTAAACAATAGGGCATGGAGCGAGAAAGCCCGAGCCACCCAAGCCCTTCCAGAGAGGGGCGTGGTCAGACACAGCTCATTTACATTTAAAGCTACAGACACAGAAACAGCCTGTTCTGAGCAGGGCTGAAATAGAGGGGTAGTAATAACATCCATGACAGCTGTGTGTATATAGACACAAAGAGTAACCTCTGTAAATGATGTTCCTTTTCGACTGCAGTTTCTATTTTCAGGTAAAATGATTCTGTAGGTCTTTATTACCTTTGGGTTGCCAGTGCTTGTGGAACTTTATTCAGTCACATTTCATGACAAGTTCTCGATATCCGAGCTGACAAAAAAACAGACATCATACTCTGTCAAACTTTTTTACAGAGTTGATTTTGTCTTTTATGTAATTTCCCCTCAGGTGTTTTTCTTCTTACATTAAATGCAGCCTGACTCATACCAGCCATCAGAGATCCTGCTCGGGCTTGTTGAAGCAGCATCAAACCCACAAAGTGATCAATAACGAGGTAGATTTTAATGGAGGCTGATCTCTGTGCAGTGAGTGTTTGATGCTGGTGCCCTCCAGGCTACCTGCAGCTACATGAACCCCACAGATAACCAAAGCTGTTTTCACACATGCACACCTGAAAATGTTGATATTTCAGGCACACTGCCCCTCAAATCTTCCTCACTTGCTTGTTCACGCATACCTCACAGCCCTTTAAAGACTGCTCTTTTAAAAAAAGTGCCGTAACTAAGCCTTCATCTCAATTTTGTTCGTTTCTATTGATTCCAGGATGGCGTGATATAAACGTCACTGACACAGAAGGGATATGTCCCAATCTGTGAATTCACATTGCGTTTCGGCGTTGCAGAAGCAGGACACAGCGGGGGCTCCACAAACACACACAGTCAGACACACACGCACACACACAGCGCTGTGCTCCCCCGCTGTCCCTGCTGAAACCGTCTCGCCCGTGTAACACGTAACACCTCTGTTACTACCTCCAAAGACAGCTCTCCGTCACCCCATCATGCCTCCGTGACATACAGATTAAAGGCAAAACGTCACAGGGGCGTAAATATCGCGGCTTGAAGCGGCCGTCTGAGTAGGGCTTGTTCCTGTGGGACGAGGTTGGGTTGTCTTAGGAGGCGAGACATGACGTAAAAAGGATGACGCATGGCAGATCAGGCAACAGAGTCGTCTTTAAGATGCTATAATGAGAAGTTTTGCCTTGATGTCAATTCTGCCTGTGGTTGGATACAATCAGAATATCAACGAAAGAGTTGCAGCGTACAGAAAACATAATGAATCGGTTTCATTACGTTCACGGAGATCGCACAGGTTGCACGCAGACAGATGTTATTGATTCAGTAAATGATATCCTTTCCTTTCGCTCTTTACATCACCAACTCCGGGGGATAACTTTTCTAATTATCACCTTTTATGTATCATATAAAGTTATTTCAAATTTAATTAGAGTTTTGTTTAATGTGAGGATGACGCTTCAAACAAAGAGACGAGGTGTGACCTGCAGGTGGCTGCTGGTTGATCCTAATTACTATTTCCCACCCAGAGTGGGGGCTGTGGGTGTGATGGGGGGATTTTAAGGGACTGAAATCTGACAAACTTGGCCGGGTTTCTTTGTGGAACTGGAGGTGTGTGTCTGTCTTCTTCTCTTTGTTTGCGTGTCATTGCTGTAACTTTTTGCGTGTCGCTCCGTCAGTATTCATATTTTGCTCTCTGTCTTTGGAAGCCTTTTAATGACAAACGATTGGCGAGCCCATAAAACAAACGAGAGCACCACAAAGTCTGCAAGTCGGCCTCTTGAGAGCACAAATGCACAGATTAGTAAGAGTAGAATTGGATTTGAGCACGAGGGAGGACAGAATCGTGAGCCAAACACGTGATTTCAGCATCAAGAGGAATTGTGTAACTACATTAGAGACGGCGATATGGATTCTCACAGACGTATTACTGAAAGCTGCTCACGCTTACCTTTGATATAATGTGTCCCCCCTGGAGCTCCGACTGCCAGCAGAGCATCACCTGTTCAGTTTGTCCTCAAAGTGAGGGGTCGTCCAATGAAAACACTCCTTTCACTTTGAGAATGAAAGCTTTGCATGTTTGAAACATATGTTTGAAAAACAGCGCCATGTTTGGTTTCTCTATTAAGCTTACTGCATTAAGTCATAACTGATGTGTTCACCGATGGCTTTTCATGAAAGGGTTATTCATTTTTGAAGAAGTTGCTTTGGACGTGTGAGCTTTGTGTACTCTCCTTTATCTCGGGGGATTTTTGGAATCTCCTCCTTTCATCTTTATATTTGTTTTTCTGATTCATTTGAAGAGGAAACACTATTAGTGCCATTGTAATAAAAGATACATTTTACAAGTGCGGCTCATGGTCATGTCGAGGCAGAATGCTTCCTTCAGTAGTTAAGCAGCTAGGTGAACTGTGATTAAAGAGTATTCTCCTCATGTTCACCTTTCATGTTGTCAATCTGTGAAACCTATACAATAGCTCTGCATGATTCGCAGCTCATAAAAACTCGTTATTTATCTACTGGCGTCAGTAAAAATTGTTCCTTTCAGCTTCTGTCTCTTTAAGGCCCCTCCTCCCAACGGGCCCACTTTCTTCTGATTGGCCAGCACTGTGGAAGCCCTCCAGGGAGCAGAACGCTGCAGGGCTGCCAGGGGAGAGGTTTGCTCTCCAGTGCTGGGAGAAGAGAGTCTATGTTAGAGGTTTCACCGGCTTACGTAAAGGCTTGAAGCCATCTTGTGAAAGTCATGGTTTCATATCGGGGAACTATGGCGTGATTTACAGAACAAGCTGTTTAGCGCCCTCTGCAGACTCATCCTGGGACAACAGATGTTTCCCTCATGATCTGAAACCCTGCACACGTTTAGTTGGGACATCCAGGATTGTAACACTATATTTGAGTTTTAAAATGGAGATCAGCAGAATAGATCAACTTTAAATACTATAGATTCAAAACTGAAAACAGTGAGAGATGTGCTTGATTAGCCGATTAAACGAAGTGATGTCACCGTCATTAGTTGTCACCAGTGAGTAAAATAAGATGGACTGAATTTTGACATAGACATGATCCTGACATCCAGATATGTGTCCGTCCTTCTGGTGCCTTCTAGTCAAAAATTAACAAGTGAGCTGAAGTGAGAGAAATGTCTCCCTCTTTTTTAATGTTGTTACAAATTTGACTCCATATCCGTCCACATTTTTTCCAGTCTTCATTTCTGTGCTTTATTCGAAGCTCTGTCTTTAGTGTACACTTTCTGATCTCCTCTCTGCCTTTATCTCTTCGTCCTTCACCATTACTGTCTCTGTCCCTTGTTCCTATTGTCTTCCCCTTCTCCTCCTCTCATCCTTTGTCTCTCTCTCTCTCTCTCTCTCTCTCCTTTTCCCTCCCAGCCCGCTGAGCAGGGAGGCCTTTGATGCAGAGCTGATATCTATTCACGCGGGTCGTTCGTCAGCAGCGTGTCGCTCTTTAAGCAGCGAGCAGGAAGCCAGATCAATAAGATGGCTGAACGGATGGCTCGCTTAAAGAGTCCTCTTCAGCCTGGAGAGATAAGGGGAATTTATTTTTGAATGGATTGCACTTTAAAGAGTCACACAGGGTGGGCGAAGGTGGGTGCTATATGGGCGATGAATAAAGATCTGAACGCGTCACAGTCGGTATTAAAATGGGCAAAGGCGTGCAGAATGAAAATGTGGAAGAACTTTTGAGAATAATCAGTAAGGGGGTCTGACTGGAAGGCCCATATGTCTGGAGGATTTATGCTTTAACTTGAGGTTATAATTAAATCCATGTTAAACCCCTACAGAGAGAGAATCACCCCCTCGATATTCAAGAAGAAACTCAGCATGAATACAGAAAAAAACGGTGTATTTTATATTTCAAATCCAACTGTTTCAGTGTGTTTCCACGTACACACAAATCAATCAGACAGATGCCTGTTACACGTCAGATCAATCCAGGTAATCTTCCATTGAATGCTTCTGCAACAAGAAACAGAAACAGATACTGAAGAGAATTCTTCCAGCAAGGTCCTTTTTATTTGAGCCTATCAGGACATTACCATAGACCGTATAAAACATGGACATAGTCTCTGTGATGTCACCAATTGGTTTCTGGAGGAGTGTTTTGAAGCCCGATGATGGAAATCTTGGAAATGCCATGTCGGTGAAACGTTCGATAGATGTAGAAACGGACAAAGAGGTGAAGTTGAGCTGGGCCTTAAGCCTCCTGGCTAACAGCTCAGACGTGCCCCCGTCAGTCCAATCAGTCCGCTCCTAATTATCAATCAATTCAGAATTAGAAAACATGGCACTGTGTCTAAAATAAAGAGGGAGTTAACTGTATGAATGGGGCTTCACAGTGATCACAGACTGTAAACACCCCAGAGAATTCAGTTTCTCTCGTGTGAAAATCAATACTTTGTCTCATTTATAGGACTTTCACACTCGCAGAAAACTACTGAAAAACTCTGGATATTTGCAGGAGGAGCTGCATGAAGTTCCTCCTGCCAGCTCCCTAGTATTTTCTCTGCAGCAAGTCCGAGTGAGCTGATGTGAAAACGCAGCAGGATATTATCAGGAGAATTCACCTCGAGTGAGGAGGAGGGGGGAGTGACGTTTATGTCCTGTGACTGGAGTCAGTGTAGAGTGTTGGCATGCGACCGCTATGATCTCTGTGCACGTAACTTAAGGGCTGCATTATGTTTTCTGTTCGTCACTATGTTCTTCTCCAGTTGAACTACACGTAGCATTGAATATAAAGGCAAATATTCTCATTATAGCGTCGTATAGAGCACTGGGTCTCAACTGGTGGGTCGGGACGGGTGGCTCCTGAAATGATGTAGATATTTTCAGGAGTCCAGACGTCAAAACGGCTTTAGTTAAGATTTATATCAAATTAAAACTCTGTACTTTGTGTAACTTTGATGGAACATAATGTCCTTAGCTCAGTTTAAACCTGTATTTTTGTCTCGATTTGACATGATGGTTGAATATCACAACACTCAGTTTTCTAGTTCTGGGACCGAGTTTGTATTTTTGTGTTCACCTGTCAAAAATCGAGCTATTCTAGATGTCATAATCCTCCAATGTGCAAATTTCTATTTTTACAGTGAATGTTTTCCTCGGGGAAAATCTGAGTTGATGTTTTGGATCACTGTGGTTTAGGCGTTTTGCCATCATGCTGCTGATAGTTTGCTCATCAGCAGCCAGCTGCCAACACTGACATGAGCTGAAATGTCGGAAGTTTGGGCCAGAGAGCCGCAGGAACGCTGTCAGAAAACCAGGAAGAGACGCGATAGGCTGGGGATGAAGTTCAGATAGCAGGAGATATTGTGTCTGACGCACTGAAACATATTTGCAGCATGTCTTTGTCTTTTATTTCTCTGGGTTTCTTCCCTGTCCTCTTCACAGCATCCCATAAGTGAAAGTGTGAAAGCAGCCAGGGGGAGTGGAGGGAGCCAGGGAACACACACACACACACACACACACACACACACACTCACAGTGACACTGCTAACAAAGCACCTCGCCAAGACATGTCACTCCTACCTTCATCACCTCAAGGCAATTTTATGTTGAGTGCAAAGAACACTCAGACATTTTTCTTTCTCTGTATATTTTATTCACACAAATGTTGGAAAAGCTGAAAATGGAGGAGGAGAAAAAAACATGGAGTGCTTAAGAAATATAAAAAAGTCCCACGTTGCTTAAACAGGAAGTGAAAAAGAAAGCACAGACAAAGGTGAAGATGAGAGAGATGCTACTGGACGTCAAAACTCAGAAAAGAAATCAAATAAACCTTCATGCCTTTAATATTAAAACCACAACGGAACAATGAATCATGGTTACTTATGAGAACTAAGTTTCTGTGTTCACGTCGTCTCTTCTATTGTTACGTTTTCCAGCCTGCAAAGATGGTTCGATTGAAATTAAAATATGAGTGAAAAGGAATTTATGCTCTAACTTCACCATGTTTCTCTAACTCTAATATGTGTCTCTAGTCCGTCTACAAACCCCCCAAAGATGAGAAAAGTCCATCCTCTCCGTCTTTTACCTGCTCCACTTTTCAGAAAATGTGTGCTCAAACAGGCCGTTTGGAGATTTTCCCTTCATGACATCACAAAGGGCAGTAACCCCTCCCCCAGGTGGGTGACACTCCCACAGCTAGGTGTTTGTTCTGCCCTCTGAGTCTGCCTTCTCACCGTAAACAATAGGACATGGAGCGAGAAAGCCCGAGCCACCCAAGCCCTTCCAGAGAGGGGCGTGGTCAGACACAGCTCATTTACATTTAAAGCTACAGACACAGAAACAGCCTGTTCTGAGCAGGGCTGAAATAGAGGGGTTTATAGGCATGATCAAATACAGGATCAGAGTGGATTTAGAACAAGACACTTCACACACATGTTTAAGGAGCTCTGAGACTTATTTAAACTGAAGAGGAGGAGAATATGTGATGTTTAAGTTTAAACAGCTACTTTTTTTTACCAGTGAAGACAAAGTCTGTTAATGAACTGTAATGAATGCATGTAAATGTAGTCACACAGGAAACCACCATAACAACCATTGTCTCTTTGTTATATATGCTCTAACTCTGGATCTCTTTGGATCCTATTTTTGGTCTCAGTTTGGATCTACAGCAGGTTGAGGTTTTTCATCTATCCGTCTTATTTTACCCAAAAAGGATTCTGTATTGATAATTTTTCATCTTTTTTGAGCAACAGCTGATCGTTTCTTTCTTTATATTTGTGTCGTTGGATGCACATTAAAGATGAAGGGACCTATAAAAAACAACTTTCAATGTTTTGCAGGAGTTAATGACTTGTTCTTCAAACCTTTAGCTCATGAAATAATAATACATATCGATGAAAGCTGGAATCACCTCTTCTGACATAAGACCAAAACACATGAATATGCATGACTTTGTGGAAGAACATCGGTGCTAATGGATTTATTTATGCATGACGGAAAGTGACACACAGAGTAACGCGTGTCTTGGGTACAAATGTGACCTCAAATGTTCCCGAGGCTCCCAGTTCCTGTCATATCTGCTCTTCCATAATGACTCGTTCTTGTTCTTTTGACTCATCTGTTCCTCTTCCCGTCCGTCCACAGCTGCTTCCTGTCCCTGCTCCTGGTGGCCGCCGTGGTTTGGAAGATCAAACAAAGCTGCTGGGCGTCACGGCGACGAGAGGTAAGTCTGACGCTTGTTGGTTTTGGTGTGCTCTGGTGGATACATGCACACACACCAAAAACCTATTTGGTGTTTGTTTCCGTTTTGGGCTCTTTGATGCTGGTATGAAGGCATCCTTTATGGTCCAATGTGCTCTGAAAGATACTCAGATGATGCATCGAGGACAGCTAAAGAAAAGATGGATGAAGAGCTCGATTTTTATTGCTCTGGATTTTAAGGTGCACCATCAAACAGAGGCAGCTTTACAGTTTTCTTTTGTTTCAAGTCTTTATGCTGAGCTTATCTGACCAGCTGCTGGCTGTAGTCTTATCTAAGTCAGCCTTATCTTTGTCCTAACTGCTATCTGAGCAGATATCATGTAGGTCCAGACTTCTAAATCAACAGATGATACATCAGTCCCATTAATATTTACTTCAGGACAGAGATTGTGTAAGCGTGTGGATGTCCCACTAGTACAGCCAAGCTCTAGATGGATGAGAAGGCATTTAAACTCCGGAGTAAAGACAGCTTTTGCTTTAGCTTTAAATCCATCCATCCATTCTCTAAACTGCTTCTCCCATTGTTGTCACTGGGAGAGGGGGGGTACACGCTGGACTAACAAGGCTGACATACAGAGACAGACAACCAGCCATACTCACATTCACACCTACGTGCAATTTAGAGTCACCAGTTAACCTAACGAGCATGTCTTTGGACTGTGGGAGGAAGCCGGAGTACCCGGAAAGAACCCACGCATGCACGGGGAGAACATGCTAACTCCTCACAGAGAGGCTCCTGTCAGACGGGGATTCAAACCAGGAACCTCCTCGCTTTGAGGCAACAGCGCTAACCACTGCACCACCGTGCAGCCCGTAGTTAAAAATCCTAGGAACAAAAAAAAAAATTCAGCTTACATTTTTGAAGTCATTTTCATCAGATTTTTCTGACAGACTGGAATGACCAAATAAAAGCATGTTTTTATTTAGAAATCAGGAGAAACATGTTGCAAAAAGAGAAGTGTGGGGGAAGAACAGGGGCTACACATTAAAGCTGTGTTGTAGCTAGTATGCAATCTTGAATATTAATTTATGTATTGCACTTCATGTCGTTATAGAAATGGAGAACCATGTTACAGCACATAGAGCTTGCTCCACCCCTGTTTTAACGTCTGTCATATTCTGCTTTATGTTATTGAATAGATATGGATTTGTGTTATTGGGTTTTCACTAATAATTTACTCCGTGTGCACAAGATAGTAACTCAGTTATCAAAATAGCGGCCCTTCATAAATGCATAAATAAAGTGCACACCAGTTCAGACCTGCAGATGTGTGGCTGCTGCAGAGTTTGTGCACATCAAAGAAACCAGTCAACATGCCCACAATTTCATTTGCAGCTGTCAGCCACTGAAAATGTATAACTGAAGGTGCTGTGACCATAATGAATTGTTTTTATGGCGCTGAACTGAATCAACTGAAAGTGAAAAAAAAACTCAAAGTCAGTATTGTTTTTGAAAGGAGTGAACAGAGGACGCCAAAGCAATCTGCCAGACTCTGAGAAGCTCCGCAGGCTCCACCGAGGACAGAACATGGCGGAGAATTTTCAGCTCTTTGAACAATTCTCGCCAAACTTAAAATCGAGTAAAAATATCGTTCCAATCATTCATTCGTAGGAGGCCAAATTGTATGCGTCAGGTTGCGTGTATTTATTCTGAGGCTCAGGAAAGAAGCTTGCAAACAAATGTGGTGATGCACTGCAGATATTTTAAGCTTCAGGGACGTTAAAAAAACACACATTGAGAGCGATGAAGGACGGAAAGCAGGCAACCTGTCAAAGCTCCTCTGTTATAGGTGTCTGCCTCTGTACATGACAGCAGCTCCTATAGATTTTCTCCGATTAGGATTCATGTCGGAAAGCCATTGTAGGTGATGGGATTGTGTTTTGATAAAGAAACAGGATTGCTTCACTTCTCCACTAACTGAAGATATCAATATGGTTTATTGGCTTACTTGTTGAGCCATATCTGGCAGCCGCTTTTTGGCTAATTAGCAGATTGTATGGTTGAGCTATTTACGTCAGGTGTGTAATGATTGCATATTGAACGCTACCTTTGTAAAGACAATGACGAAATGCATTCAGGGTTTGAACCAACTATTGAATATTGAGTAGCTGAAAGAGTGTGTTTCTCTGTGGTGTTCAAGCTAATGTTGTCCTTAATGTGAGTGTGATCTTTCGGTCTGTGCTTTTCAATCTCGGTGGGCCAGCTGAAGTGCTGTTCGTCCGTAACCTCGCCCCAGAGTGCTGTCATCACCCTCACCTCTGGATACCTCTTAAAACCTCCCCTCACACCCCCACCTGCTCCCTCCTCCGCCCTCTCTCCGTCACACAGCCACTGCAGTCCAGCTGGACCCTCTCCAGGCTAACCTTTAAACAAAATTAACACTGGACCTTTTTTTTAAGAGGATTTTAGGCTACAGGAAGCTGTTTGAGCCAATATTAAATCCTCCAACACCTGGAAAGCTTTTGGAGACCAGCAGGGTTTACTATAATTCCTTTAGTGGAATCAGCTTAGCCTCCCTCGGAGTGACTCGAATCACCTCTCTCAGTGACAACGGAAATTAAAGACTCTGAATTATACTTTTACAATTCGCAAGTGGATTTATATGAAAAGTCAAATTTTAATGGAAATCAAAATATGGTAATGATTTTCTAAAGTCAACATATTTCACGTCGCACTTTGAGACTATTGACAGCAAAAATACAGCCGTAAAGGTCAACTCTGCAAGAGCTTATTACAACCCATATTAAGATGTATTTTTAGGCGGTGACCTTAAATGGCTGTAGTCAGGTGGCAACCTCTGATTCTGAAATGAAGCCAGTAGAGAAGTGTTAAAAACTGCAGTTCCTTGAGTGTCCACTTGAGGCTGGATTCAGAGAGTCAAGGAATACCCTTCAGGTCCCTTATTATTGTAAAATTGAATTTCCCTCACGGGATAAATGAAGTATCCCTTCTTCTATATTCAAATGCTCATTTTAAACAACAATTTGGTATCATTAGCTCATTTCATTATTTGTAGACACTGAATAAGGTGGGGTGAAGTCTTTAAGACTCGTCCCTTTTGATTCTATTAAGCCTAGGGGTTTTTTATTCCATTCATTTGCATAATTTAGGCCATGGCTAAATTGACTGACAGGCGGGTCCTGGAGGCTTAAGGCCCGCCTCAGCTTGACCTCTTTGCCTGTTACTGGATTGATCAAACGTTAGGTTGAGACAGCATTTCCAACATGGCGACCGCCACAGTTAGGCTTCAAAGCTGTTCTTCAGAAAACCAGTGGGTGATGGTACTGAGATTACCTCCATGCTTTTTTTTTTACACAGTCTATTGCTGTAGTATGTGTATACAGAAAAACACACTTTCAAGACATGTTTGGTAGAACTCTGAGGTGTGTTGGGCATCACATCACTTTCTTCACTTTCTTATTATGGTTTGCATCGGGACTTGAACCAGCGACCCTCCAGTTCCCAAACCAAGTCCCTACAGACTGAGCTACTGCTGCCCCCATTCCTGCACTTGGGGACTGGCGAAATGCTGACCAGCTGACGAAGTGGTGGGGACTGGAGACTAGAAGAATTTTGTCACTGATGTAGTTCCATAAGTAGACAGCGAGTCCTTGCAGTGGAGTTGATTGCTTGTGGAGAACTAATCTGAGCAGATGGAAAAACAAGAATCACTGGTAAAGAACAGGAGGAATAACTCTGAAATGACTGAAGGGCTGAAGAGCAGCAAACAACAGCTACTACAGTAGTAGACGTAATAATCTGGTGAAGCCGGGGTTCTTATACAGAGACAGATGAGGAGATGAGTTGCAGGTGTGTGATTCAGCCAGGTGCCTGATTACAGAACACACACACACACACACACACACACACACACACACACACACACACACACACACACACACACACACACACACACACACACAGGGGCGAGGAGACACCAGGAGAACAGGGACAAACAGGGTAAACACTAGGATCATAGTGTGATATTGTTGAGATTATTCATATAAAAAAGTAAAGATTTGCTGCTGACTGTCTCGGCCAGGCCTCCCTGGGAAGAGAGGTTCTTAATCTTAATGGGTAAATAAATAAATACCAAAAAAAGATCAAGAAAACAAGGAATAGTTAAAGGTCTATTGACGAACCTGCAAGGAAAGAAAACATATAAACCAACCCTCCAATTAAAGCTCAGAGTGAAAACTGTGGGGCTTGGAGAATGCTAATACCTTCTTCCTGAAGTTGTAAGCACGTCCTATCACCGATATCCAGTTGAATTAGGGCTGTGACTCCTTTAGGAAGTCTCTGCAGTAGGTGTGGGCATCCTAAGTTCCTCTCTCTCCACAACCACTCGTGAAGAAGTCACTTTGGTGTATGCAACAAGAGTTCATTTAGGACCTCACATTTTATCAATTCTAGTCACAACCGCAAGAGTTCCTCACAACGTGAGGTGTTAAAAAGTATTCTTGTCATTAAAAAAAGCTCCAAATGTTCCTTTTTTTCTCTGAAGGCAACAAAGCAGAAACACAACACCAGCCAACCGAAATCACAAACCAAGACACGGCCTGTAAAAGATCTTGTGTTTTGTCACTAAAACTGTGTGGGAATCCCATTTCTATTTCCAATTTGAACTATAATTACCTTGTCCTACTCATGCAGAAATGCACACAGCTCCACAAAGCAGACCTGCCTCAGCACACACACACACTTTGTAAACACACTGTGACACATAATTTCCAGAAAACAGAAAGCTAATCATGTTTGTCCATGAGGTCGGCTCTCTCGTTACAGCCGTCTGCTTCCTCGACACCACGACCGCTCTGTTCTTTTCAACGCTGTCCCTCCAGGCTTCGTTCCCACATTCATCCCCGGTTCCTCCGTGTTACTCGGCACTTGCATCAGCTGCACCGCGACACACATTTGCAACTTATTATGCCCATGTTCACCTCACTTAGGCGCGTTGCTGCGAGAAGTGGTGGCCGTTGCAATATATGTGGTCATTGCAGGATCGCAGTAAACTTAATGCCATGGCCTTGAGCGTTGTACTTCTCGCTCCTGGCTGCTTGTCACCTGACTTTAAGACGTTTCAGCTTTTTTGTGAAGTGTTAGCTAAAGCCTGGAACTGTAATTTTCACTGTGAGCTCTTAGCTCGGTCCCTCATAAGCAGTAAGCAGTTTGTTTAAGGTGTTAATATCAAGCACTGAGTAGAAAATAAGCATCAAGGTTCTTCTACCTATACGTGAAGTCCTGCTGGGAATTGTGGTGGTTTTTGGAATACCTAGTCCACCTGTGGGACCGCACGTTTGTCAGTGTGAAATTGAAAGTGTTCAGTCCAAGTTTTTCCTCACGTGTTGCTCGGCATCTGTTTACATTGATGTGCACACAGTATTTGTGTGAGTCTGCACCGTATAATCAAAGGCTTCCTTTGAGACCTGACAGTTCCTTTGAAGGAGCAGGAGCTGCCAGATGGCATTAGACAGACCCAACACCAGCAGACATTTTGTGTCATAGAACGCAAACAGCCTTTTAGTCAGGAAGAGGCCCCTCTGCAATTTGAGCAACCCGCTCTCAATGCTGGCTGATTATTCCTGAGGGAACATTCGATGTCTTGGGTGGCTGCTGTTTACGAGTGCAGGGAATTCTTGCTTTTTTAATGTCATTTGACTTATGTGTACCAATATGTAGTTATTGCTTTCTGTCATCAGCAGGTAAACATCACAGTCGATTCTTCATGTTTCAGATACACCGTGGACTGACGCCTGACACAGACACGAGTGATAAAAGCTCACTTTCGTGAATAGAGATGAGCAGGCTAGGTAATTAGTGCAGAGCATCCAGTGACTGGGGCAATGTACCATGATGCAAAATACTGTAATAATGGTACCACTTTTACGTTCTCTGTCTTTGCTCCGGGACAGGAACGCTTGTTTCTCTCAATTGTAGCACCAGACAGGATTTCAGGGCAGTGTGCAACTTCTGAAGAGCTGTCTTTTTATGTACCTGGACACGAAAGAGTTGAGTCATGTGCATTGATTCATACAGGGGCTGTAAAAGTCACACTGCCCCTTTGAAAGACTTTGATGTTACACTTTCACAGTGCTCCTTTTGTTCGTCTTTACGGCATCTCGTGCCATATTCTGATAATGTTGCTCCTTCCTCACTGTACCTCCTCAAGAATATCCTCCCGATGACAGCATGTGTATTAACTCGACATCCATCATGAATAAATCTCACATAACTTGACTTATATTAGAGACGTATTGCACCCTGAGGTATTGACAGAAATGCAGAATGTGATAATGCCACTGATCGTTGCGGCTGCGTCCCGTCTGATTAACTGTGCCGAAGATTCGTTTCACTTGGCCAGAGGCAGCCTGCCGTGAGGGGGGAGAGGGAGGGCGAGGAAGCAGCATAAACGTCTCTAGATACCTTCACTTATTTATTACCCCATTAAGCTGCCCCCCTTTCTCAAAGACACCTCACCACCACCTATTCTCAGCTGTAATAAATATGAATGTCAACCAAGGTGTCAAAGCTCAGGCCTCTGTTAGAAATACCCGCCATTATGTCATAAAATGAGTGGAAAGCTGCTCAATGGCCTGTGATGTGCAAACTGAACATTTCTTCCTGATCAAATGTTATACAGCTGAGGTTGTGGGGATGTTAATGAAGTGATGTGCAGAGGTACAGCTCCCTTAAAAAAATAAAGTCCTTCTCTGTGCACACACGTTTTATCCTGTTGCTGGGGGAAGAGCGGCCATCGTTTCACTTCTTTCCTTTGATGATTCTGTGAGGGGAAAGCATACAGTCCACACACGAAAGTTTCTAAAGGGTCTGAGCAGATCAGAGGAAGATCTGAGGACTGAACCAGACAGGATGCTGCGAAACAGCTCCGCTCCTTGAAGTAAGACTCCTCACTGACTTTAGTTAAGTGTATAAACTTGTGAGTGCCCCCTTTTTGGAAAAGCACCCGATGTAGTGTTGTCGTCTTGATGGTAAACATTTAAAGTGGAAACAGAAAACATGCTGTATATGTAGCCTGTAAGTTGTCGGGATTTCTGTCTGTCTTTTAAGCAGTACAGTTCAATCTGGGCCTTATGCTTTTATGCCCATTATGTCCTTAAACATTTATGCATGTGTGCAATTCATTATTCCAGAGAACAACCTACATAACCTCCGTAGATTTATACCAGTGAGCTTTGCACTCTTTGAGTATTACAGTGTCTGATGCTTCTATCCTGGATATATCTCTGATACCCTTTAACAATAATTGAAAGTTAAGATTCAATCTAAAAAATCTTATGTGTCACACATTCACTGACTCTTCATAAGAAGTCAAAATAGTGACTCTGATGTCATCCATTGGTTGTAGACTGCAGCTTTTTTAAATCAAATTGGCCCTTTTCACCATCCCGATGATGTTTTTTGGAACCAGAAGTGACCGAACTTTGACAAGAGGTTGGTGCTTGAGAGGAGCTTTAATCAGCTGATGCAAGTGCTTGCTCAAGTAGCTAATATGATGTATCACAATATAAAAAGATAGTTATGGTAACACATTGGAATTACTTTCAATATTGTGTAATCTTCAGATAAAACTGTCATCTCTTTTTAATGTATATTAATCATTTACGTTTTTGAAGGCTGTGGTTTGTATTTTTTCAAACCTGACCTATAATTATGCATGAAAACCCAAAGTACCCTCTCAGCTCATACAAAAGCTTATAAACATGTTCCTTTGTGGCCAAATTCAACTTCTCTGGCACCTTTTGTTACCATCTGATGCAGAGGGTGATGATGAATCAGACTTGGCAATAAAGTTGCTTAAATGACTCCACAGTCCCTGTGTCCCTGTGTCCTTGTGTCCCTGTGTCCTTGTGTCCGTGCCCTCAGCCACTGCAAACTGCTGACCCTCAGAGTTTTTGGGCAGGCGGCTGTGTCACCTAGCCTCCTCGTCTCATTGCATCCTCTCCTCTCCTGTCCGCCCCCATCCATTGCCACCTCTGTTGATGAGAGAGAACTGTGTCACCTTTGACCCATGCCATCACCTACCCTGTCCACTGTTTTCAGCCCTCTTGAGTGCTCCTGCTGCTCAGCAGCACATGCTCATATCCACGTGCACACTCCTTGTACCTACTCCTCATGATCCACAATAAAACACACTCTTACCAACAGTGTAATCACTAAGTTTACCAAGAAAGTCCCTTAGAACATGTTTTAATGTATTTAAGTTTGCAAAGTCCTGAAGCAGATATGTTTGAAATTTCCAAAATGTGCCAGATTTGATCGGATGACATATTTATGTCAAATACATGAGAAATCAAGGAATTTTGATTACTTAAATGTGGAAGCTTGATTATTTAAATAGGGATTGGTCTCAACTAACTGCAAAAACACATTTGTACCTGCACTCTCACAACCATGGATGAGCGTGTTGCTTCTTTCTTGAACAAGTGATCGTTTGCCGAGTGCAGACATGAGTATTCAGAGAGCACATAAGCTGGATTGCATTTTGGTGTTTGGACAAAATACGTTCTTAAAGTGAACGTCAGTGGCTGCTAACTTGACTAGCTAAATTCAACTTACTTAAAGCATTGCTCTGGGTGTAAGGCAACACTCTTTGTATAAGACATTGCTTTGTGCTTATATGAAGAGCACAAAACGGATAGAAAATTCCATACGAGATTTATCAGTCTCACAGATGTTGTTTTTTTTCCACCTTTAAATAGGTATTAGAACCAAAGCCTGACTTTCATTAACTTCACAAAAGCAGAAAAATACAGTGGAGTTTAGTGTGATAAGGCACTGAGAAAAGGCATGTTAGGGATATCACATTCAGTCACAGTCATTCTCAAACATTCCCAACAACTCATAAACAAACAGGCACACTATCCAGCACTCTTAAACCCACATTATACATTCACCAACTTCACTCACACTCATTGACTCTCCCCTGCAGGTCTACAGCAGATGGTTTCAGTGTGAAAGTGCAGTAGAGTGGGAGAGATTGGCACCAGTATCCTCTGAATAAGCAGAGTCCTGGAATACAATGAAGATATCACTGAGCACATAGCGCTCCACATCAAATTAGTTTGCAGAATCATCCATAATGATAAGGAGGATCCTCTTACCGGCTTGTCGACTCTCGCCTCCTATACTCCCCAGTCCCTAAAGCAGATGGCTGAGTGTTAATGCAGTTCACACATGAGCAGAGAAGAAAGGAAAAAACAATCTTTCCACCTTTACTTTGCAGCTGTTATCCCCTTACGAAGCACTTCTCGATGATGCTATGTAATACATTCGAATTTTAGAATTTCAGGAATGAACTGTGGCTCTGTACCTCTATACTTCTGTCTGCCAGGAGTGATGTAATACACAAGCTAGAGAGTGAATGTCTGGATGCTTCATCTGATAGCAGTTTAATACCCGGGACATAAACTCGATATGCCAGATGTTTGCATTCTGCATTCATAATTTACAAAAGGACAACAAGGTAACCAAGCAGCACTTGGCCGACTGGAAAACGCAATATAAATGAAGCCAAATTACAAGTAGGATGGAGGAGAGATTTTCTGTAAGCTACAATATCTCTGAGTAACTGAAAAAGTTACACCTTACCCCCCCTGAGTGGGGGCCGTATCGTTCCTACTCCGTCCCATGCGTCGCCGCCCCCCCTATGCAAAGTAGCCACGCGGACGGACGGAGCCGGACGTAAACAGAGGAGGCGAGCGCCCAAGCGACGTCTTTTTCAAACTGCATTTCACTGAAGCTTAAAAACACCCGACGACAGTCAAGTGTAGCTTTGACTATATGATATTTCCGTTTGTGTTTGCGTGTTTATACTACAGCAGAGCGATTGAGAGAATCAAAGGAGCAGTCTGAGAGGAATTAAAGATATAAGTAGCTTTTATTATGCACAGCAAACTAAAATCAACTATACAGATTTTAAAACAACAAGGATGACACTAAATTCGTGAAGCGTTTCCACATTTTGAGCTGCCCTGTGTTGTCCCGAGCAGTTGTGGACTTCCTGGAGGCATGTGTGTAATTGGCTGGAATAGCTGCCACCTTTAACAGCCGATGTCATCACAGTGCCACTACGGGCAGCAAGGAAGCAAAGCCTTATCCAGAAGCTGTAGTGCAGGTGACCTAGAAATCATTGCGCTGGAGAGTGCCTTGCGGCGTAATGCCACAAGGGACATGTGAATGGAGGCTTCTTGTGCTGTGACCCAAGTGTTCGCTGGCCACTTTTATGAAATTTGACATCCCCAGAAAGACCTTTTGAAGAATCTAGAAAAGGCTGAGCCCCATGCCCTGCCCTACGTACCAAATATTTAACTAAAACTCTGGATATTCTATTTGTTCTATGCCCCAGGTGACAGACGTCAGAGCCCCCATCAGCTGCATCTTGTTAAAGAGACACCACCATGTTGTTTCTGCAGGTCTTTTCTTCTTTTTTCAAAATCGGTCAAATGTGTTACTGAATTCAATTACTAGCTAATACAATAACATCTCCAGACACATTATAAGGAGTGAAAAATTGTAGCACCTATAAAAGCCATGATGGACTACCATATCAGGAAATATATTATCACAGGATCAGGCTCTATTACATCTGAGCTCATTTAGTGTAACATTTTATTGGATTCTTTATTTCATTTGCTCATTACTCAAGAAGCTCTCCATTAACACTATAAATCTCTGCAGTTCTCATTTGTGGCATTTAGCCATATAAAATGCATCAACTATTTTTGAGAGCTAAAGGAATATAACTGTGCAGCAGCATTAAGATGGTCCAAATAGTACAGCTCTCCCTCGAAACCAGCACTAATGAAATTCTGAACAGTTGAGCCATAAACTCTTTAACGAAATATTTTTTAATGAAAGTGGCTAAAGCAGACTTTAAATGATGCAACATGACAACTGCTTTTGAAATGATACGTTCTAAGGACTTGACTTATTAAAATATGGTAATAGCAATTAATTTACATTAGTTTTTTAGGGATGCAAAGATGTTTTTTCAACACAGTAAGGAGCTAATTGACTAATGTGTTAGCCAAGGCTTGAAGAGATGAACCAAAAGTGTGCTTCCTGTGTACTGATGCAGTAATACCAACTGTGTTTCTCTTTAAAGCGCTGTCAGGCCCCCTGTAGAATAACTAGAGTGATGCTTTAAGATTCTATGAGAGCTGCCTTCTATTTCCTCCTCCCCCCTGAGGTCAACACATGCTGCACCACTGCACAGAACAAAAGGCCTACTTCTGAGGTGATCAATCTGAAGTGAGAGGTATGGAAAGGAGAGTATGGAATGATGAGAGTTATAAAAAGAAGGGGGGGGGGCAGCACTGAAGGTCACTTGGACAGAAAGCTGAGAGTCTTCAGTAAAACATACCTTCTTACATAAGGCTTTGTTAATGGTATCCTCCGCATAGTAGAGCTAACGGGAGTCTCCTCGGACTTGAAAGGATGCAGATTCATCAAAAATGTGATGAAAGACAATTTAGAGCAACTGCGGCATTAGTAGCGCAGTTCCCATTGCAACAGTGTGAGAAGACAACCTTTACACCCCAGCTGCGCCAGTTCCACAGCAAATATTAGCTTTGGTTTTAAAAGGAAATAACCAGGTGGCAGATATTAGACTTTAATATAAGGTTGTGCTCGTATTAATCAGTCCTAATAACACATGCAAGTGTTTGTGCAGCTCGTTTCAGGAGCATTTTCTGTCATTTTGAGCAAACACAACGTAGCATTTTTGCAGTGCAAGTGCATGACGGCTTGTGTTGGTTGGTTCGGTGTGTTTTCCCCTGCATCACTTCACATTTTTGAATGTGTCTGTGTGAGCCAATGGTGTGTGAACACGTGTTTTTTTTGTCTCTCAGAATTCCCAAGACACTCTAAAACCCCGCTAATCTTAAAACCACAGATATGTTGCGTATAATTAGAACTTGGATCAGCGCCTATGCCTTATTGTTCACAATATGCAGGCTGGCGTATGGCTTCCAACCTCGCAGCACTCTGGATGACCCCCATTTGGCCTAGTAACATCCAACCCTTCTCACCCGCACCCATCCATCATGGCTCTGGTACAGGGCTTACCATAATCTCAGGACCTCTGTCAAACCCCAGTTTCTGTACTTTTTGATTCTGTTTCATCTCATCTCAGGCTCCGTTCACTTTCTTTACTTTTATTCATTTCTTTCTCAGCAGCTAACGTATCTCCTCCATCGATGCTTTAACCTCCCAACCACCTCAGTTCACTTCCTCAGTCACTCTTTATCAAACGGTTTTGATACCTCTTACTTGAACTCACTTGTAGATTTGTTCTACGTCTGATAAGCATGTACATATTCTGTTCTTTATATTAGCACAAGTTGGAATTCCTTTGTTTTTTGTGTTCACCGTAAAATCCTTCTATAACACGCAGCACTTTACCTCTTTAGTTCTGTTCAGTACTTGCTGCAGCTCTGACAAGGACTGGAACCTTAAAGGGCAACATACATCATCGAATCATGATTGGTGTCAAAACACTGGGGCACATTTTCATGTCAAAACTACATATACCACTGTCCTTTTCTCCTGAAGGCACTTCCTGTCTTCTGTACTTTTTACTGCTTTCTCTGTCTGTTCAGCTGTACAGTCGAGTGTGTGCCCCCTGTCGCACTGACAGGGGGCACACACTCGACAGATCTGACAGCCTTTGTGTGTCGCCCTTAAGAAAAGGGTTGCTGGATATCCCAGCGATATGTCACGCGCCCCATGTACGGAGGCTGTAGTCTTCGTCACATGGGACCGGCCTCTGCCTTTTACTGCATATCGTCCCCCGCTCTCTCCTCCCGGCGTTTCCTGTCTTCCTTCAGCTGTCCTATCCATTAAAGACAAAAATAGAAATTATGAAAACATTTTGTTTTCTTTTTTAACTAATATATGAGGCAGCTAGTGTTGTCTTTTTTTTTACAGGCCAAGTGAGTGCTCTCTGCTAATCCTCAGCTCGTTTTAGTCGTTTTAAAGCTCTATAAGTTGCATAAAGGGCTGACGCTTCCAATGACGATAAGGACATTTATATTAAAGACCTGAAAAGACTTTCATGCTTGTTTAACTCTGAATCCAATCATAGTATCTCCGGTGTATGTTGACAACCCCTTTATGTCATTAGCATCTCCGAGACTTCTCATCCATGCTAAACAGTATTATTATTAATGTATTTATTTACCGGAGACAATGCACATAAATCAACGTTTCAGTTTACACATCAGTGAAGATGACTTAGCTAATGAGCTAATGTTCATCTGTAGTCCCTGAGCAGGTTACAACTAATTAGTGCCTAATGTTATCGATTCAATGCTTCAGTAAGAGCTACACAACAATACAAAAGATACACAAATCATAAACTCGCTTAAGGGCTAATATGTGTCCCTAGTCTGTCTACAAGCCTCCCAATGATGAGAAAAGTCCATCCTCTCCGTCTTTTGCCTGCTCCACTTTTCAGAAAATGTGTGCTCAAACAGGCCGTTTGGAGATTTTCCCTTCATGACATCACAAAGGGCAGTAACCCCTCCCCCAGGTGGGTGACACTCCCACAGCTAGGTGTTTGTTCTGCCCTCTGAGTCTGCCTTCTCACCGTAAACAATAGGACATGGAGCGAGAAAGTCGGAGACACCCAAGTCCTTCCAGAGAGGGGCGTGGTCAGACACAGCTCATTTACATTTAAAGCTACAGACACAGAAACAGCCTGTTCTGAGCAGGGCTGAAATAGAGGGGTTTATAGGCATGATCAAATACAGGATCAGAGTGGATTTAGAACAAGACACTTCACACACATGTTTTGAGGAGCTCTGAGACTTATTTAAACTGAAGAGGAGGAGAATATGTGACCTTTAACTCAAAGTGTATGATAAGGGCCAAAACACCTGTCTTGAAACAAATTAAGAATAAACGTTGTGAAAAGGTTAAATAACAGAGTCAGGGGTGTGTTCACAGGTACAAAAAAGAAATGGCCATGATTATGTAAACAGCGTAGCCGGCTGCATTGATTCTGTTGTTTGCATAATAGATCCTCCCGGCAGATAACAGCGACTAATTGGAGATGTTTCAGGTGTAATTCAGACGTCAGTGACAAGAATATGAGAGCAGACTGACAGCCTGCCAAAAGTGTCATTTATTTATTTAATCATCATCACTTCATTTATCAGGCTGTTCTAATTCACTGTTTGTATTTATACCAACACTCACTAATGCACTATAATTTGTACACAACCAAAGTAATTGTCAGCCAATTTGGCAACATCTGCGGGAATATTAGATGCTCAGAGCAACAGCTCCGACTGTCCAGCATGTGCAAAGTCAAGTGAAGCAGAAAAGGCCAGCTGGGCAGGGCTATAGATAAGATACAATAAGATTTACACTAGGAAACTATCTATTTTACTTAAAGGAGCAGTATGTAACTCTGACACCTAGTGTTTAAAACGGGTACTGCAGTCCAAATTCTTAACATTAGAGAGCTGTCTCCCCCGCCCCCTCTCTAGAGTGGATGCTCACGCAGGTCACCATGTGGTGGACACTGAAGCTTCAGTGTTTAGCCAGCTCTGCATCGGTCTGTAAACCTTTCTGCGTTCTAACCTCTCTCCATTTTTCAAAAGCATCTCCAATATTGATCCTAGTTTGAGCACGTTTCTGCTCGTGGAGCTTATTAGAAACATGCAGAGGCTTTTTAGGTCGGGTACAATCACTTCTATCTGAACCAGTTCTCTTGCCCGCTTCCATCGCTGCAACACCTGTTGGTTTGACCTGATAGCTGCTCTCATATCTGGCAAACCGAGGGGCGTCCAAAACGGCCGTGCTGAGTAAACGCTTGTTTGAAAGAAATACATCTCTTGAAGTGCTTGGTAACTCATGCTGCCCTCCTTTACAGTAACAGGCGACTATCACGGGTCAAATTCGGTGTCCTTACTGTTTTGATTTTGGCGCTCCATTGGTGAAAATTTCAGCCGCAGTTCACCCGTTCTGGTCCGCCCAAATGATCCCTTTAAAAATAGCAGCTCTGAGTAAAAGTTGAAATGAGCTTCTTTCTGACGGTGCTCTCTTTTTTCATTGGTTAAAAGCCTTTTCAGTGTGTCGTCTTGGTAATTGCTTTATTTAAGTGCTTCCATTGTTTCCTTCACTTCACTTAATTTTTTCCATTTCATCTCATCACACACTTTCTGGAGTTTCTTTACCTCTCGTTGTTTCGACTCCTCTGCTCCTTTGCTTTTTAATCACCTGCTCGTCTTTGATGTTGTTTTGATTAACGTTTTGAAGAAGCGACGCTGTTACTGAAAGAACACAGCTGGTACACGTAGGTACAGGAGAGAGAGATACACACATTTAGAAGAAAGGGGAAGGGGGGTGAGAAATTTGGAGAGGCGCACGACACAGACCGCAGGAGGCCGGCGGTGAGAAAGAGAGAGATTTAAGGAGTGATGGAGGTAGAAAAAAAGAAGAGGAGAGACAAAAAGATTTGGAGCGAGTGATAAGAGAGAAAGAGAGGGAGGGGATCAAAGCCTCCCCCCTTGTCAGTATTCACAGCGAGCATCCTCTACACCTCACCGCTGGAGAGATGGAAAGATGAAGAGAGGGAGAGAGAAGCAGCTAACATCGCTTCACAAAGATTTCCTCTCTCCCTCCCTTACCCTCCTTCTATCCCTCCCTCCCCTCTCACTCCGCAGTGTTCCTTCTGTGATGCCGAAGGATGATTGAGAGCTCTCCTACCGACAGCATTTTTAAACAGCAGCATCAATAAGTAAACGGCTTGATGTAGTGTGCTGAGATGTGGGGCCTGTGTGGAGTCCTTCCACGTATGCAGGGTAACTGCAGAACATGCAGGACATGTGTGTGTGTTGATCTTTTGCTGTGTGTCTGTCTTTCTGTGTGTGTGTGTTCTCAATGCCCAGACGATCTGGCACTCCGTCCCCTCCTCCCAGGGGCGAACTCTTTGAACGCCTTTGTCTTTCTCTCTGCTTCTCTCCTAGACTTTTTTTTTTCGTTCTTTGCAGTGTTCCCAATCACTTGTCCCTCTCCAACATCTTCCTGTATTTCTCTTTTGTCTCATTTCCCTTCTTTCCTCTCCTGCATCTCGCTTTCTTTCTTTCTTCCTCCCTCTCTCCACTCCGTGCGTTCTGCTGACGCACTCGGTCTCTTTGGCACACCGCTGCTCACTTTGAGAATGCTCAAACACAATTCCCTCAGACAGCTTCTTTGAGCGTGTTTGTGAATTACAGCAAGCATTTGTTCTTGGGCTGCAGCTCATCTATACTTTAAATATTTAATACTGAGATAAAATCAGAGAATTTGAGGCTGAATCTGCTTCATCTCTAAGAGACCATGTCACATCTTTTACCTCATCGCTTTGCTTTGCAGCCATAACTTATATATTAAAAGTAGAGATGCTCCGAATGAAAAGATGATGAGTGGGGTTGAGGGTGAGGGGTTAGCAGCTGATACAGGGGTTTCAGACCAGAGCTTGACTGCAGATTGTATGGTGGAAGGAGGGGATAAGAAAGGTGACCTGACGACGTCTTTCCGGCCAGGACCCACACTGGCAGTCCCCACACCGCTAGGAGGGAGCTCCTTTTCTTTGAAAAAGTTCATTTTATCCACATTATTCGGACAATCTCATCCTTACCTCTTATTGAACCAGCCCTGAGTAACCAAAATAATATTTTCAAATCTGTGGCATATACCAATCACAGTCACAAGTTTCCAGATGCACAACACCAAGATGTTGTTTTCAAATTGCTTATTATGTCTAAAAATCCATCTAAAGTCCCATCACTTTCAGTTTCACATGATAGCCAATCACCAGTGCACAGCTGAATTTTCCCTGATAAAAATGTTTTATTCAGTCATCCATGTAAATTGATATGATGTGTTTTTAATGTTACCCTTTAAACAGCAGATTTCTGCAGGCACAAGACAAATGTCTGCCTCCTGCATACACGAGTAGACAATGAAGTGAAATGTATGAGCTATCGGAGTATAAATCTAAGCGTTTAAACACTTTCTACCTCACGCTGCTGCTGCTCATGTAATTATCTCTGTACATATGTGCATTTAATTCAGACATTTTAACCTTACCCCCAGGCGTAGTTTGCTCACGAGCCCTTTTGTAATTTCACTCTGCAAGTGTTACATGAAATTAATTTGCATCTGTGGAAATATGCACACCCATACTCGATTGCTCGTGTGCAGGTGCCTCCGAACCACCTGCCTGTATGCATGTGTGTGTCCAGCCCTCTGCACACGTCTCATAATTAGGTTTATATATGCACAGTTTGCTCTGCCACAGTTGGATATTTGCTCCTGCACACACACACACACACACACACACACACACACACACACACACACACAGCGACTACCCCGCAGAAAACTATGAGCCAATTTAGGAAGTAGGCGAATTGCACTGTAACTCTGGCTTCTGGTTATCTTTGGAGCTCGGAGTGTTTGCTGTGCAGCAGCTGCCTACTCGCTGCACGGCATAATGAGATTTGTGAAAATTGTATCTTCTGTAGGATTCTCACCGGGACGCCTGAGCTAAGAATTCTCACACTTCCTCAACCTGATGTTTGCAGTCCAGACGTTAGAGAGGAGGGCTGAAGATTAAAAGAAACCAGGACTAGTTACATAAATGTACAAATAAATGTTGACTTCAAGATATGTGCATCATTTTAAAAAGCAGATATCGTATTTCCAGACTGAATATATCATTGAGTAATGACTTTCTAATCAAAGAGTGAAGTCAAACTCCCTCTGAGGTTGTTGTTCTCCGCTCTGTGTTCACGCTAAAGGGGCGACACTTCCGTCAGCTTGTTTATGTTTCACTCAGAGGCTCAAACGCACTGCATGTGTCTTTTTCTATTCACGTGAACCCCTCCCTCTCCAACCGTTAACCCTGCCACCACGTGGGAGATGAGAGACAGCTCCGCCCACTCAAGGGAAGCTGCGTCTAGAAGCACAATGGTGGAGTTTGGTGGACTTGCTTTATTGGCTCCCAGTTAAACACCGTATTGACTTCAAAATTAAGGCCGTCCATAACCTCGCTCCTCTGTCCCTCTCTGAACTCCTGCACATCAACACACCCACTCTCACTCTCCCACCTGTCCACCATGGGGTCCAGAGCCTTCAGCCGCTCTGCCCCCCAACATGTTGTCAACAACATTTGTATGAGTTTAAGTTGTGTTTGCAGCTTGTTCTAATGTTTTTCTCTTATAAAGACATTGGTTGTTTTATTTTAGAGCTAACAAAATTGATTTCAAATCCAGGTTGATTCAGAACTGAGCAGAACTCTGCCCTTGAGCGAGAAACGTTTATCTCTGCCCTCTCACTGACATTCATACACAGATACTCCATTTGAGCAGCTTAGTGCTCAGTAGCACGGGCTATTGATTGTTGATAGCTCAAAGTCCTATTTGAGAAAAATATATATCTGTGAATCTGACATATAAGAGCATAGGAGTTCAGCCGAAAGTCAGTGTTTAAACAGAGGTTACCTGCATGTTAGACAAGAGAGCAGGCTGTTTGCAGGGAGGCTGAGAGAGGTGGACTGAATCTATAAAGTTTGTTTACCTCAACATTCAGATGCTCCTCCATCTGCTTTTTATCCAGTAAATCAATTCTGCTCCTTTGTGCTGTTCAAGGAGCTCCGCTTATGAAAAAGGATGTCGCCTGCATGCAGATTCTTCTTCTGCACACTGTTTACCACACAGATCCAGACTGTGATGTTGCCGGCTGCCTGGGCCCGTTGCATCACGATGAATGAAAGTTGACTCTGCCAGAAGGCAAACTTTGCTAAGTTCATTATGAATTTGAGTTCATTATCATTCCTCAGAGTGAACGCTAACTCTTCGCAGGAGTGTTGAGATTTGACTTTGGTTGGGTGGCCATTAATTCTCAAGATTTGATTCCACTGAACATGAGTTTGTGTTATAAATTGATATTTGGGGCGACTGTGGCTCAGTCGGTCATCTCTCAACCTGAAGGTCAGGGTTCGATCTCCAGCTCCTGCAGCAACATGTCTGATGTGTGCTTGGGCAAGACACTTAACCCTGAATTGCTCCCGCTGCTTCGTCAGCGGCGTATGAATGTGTATGAATGGATTAGTTACTTCTGATGGTCACTTAACAAAGCACAAGCCTCTGCCATCTGCGCTGGTAGGTGTGACCTGAGGTGTAAAAGAGCTTTGAGTAGTCAGAAGACTGGAAAAGAAATATACAAGCTCAGGTCCATTTACCGTATTTCAGTCAAAGACTCCAGTGCGAGATGGCAGCGTGCTCAGCGTGCTATGTTGCTGCAATCCCAGCATTCATCTCTCTCTCGAAGGCCACATATTTTGGCTCTCGGATGATCTCACGCAGCAGGACAGCTAATCATGACAAATGGGGACTCAGCACAATGAGTTGCTCATTTGCGTCTCCATTTGTTTCTGCGTGTCGACTGCTGTGGTTGCAGCCAAGAGAGCACAACATCTTAGACTGGGCATGTTGGATGTTTCACTCTGATCTTATTTGTGTGCATGGTAATAATGAGGCAACTCTTTGCCATTCTGCTTGGATTCATTCTTTCTTTATGGCTGTTATTGTTCTCCTATTATGCATAACATTTTGTATTTCCAGCCTCTGCTTGTAGTTCAGCTTGTCGTGTCTGATCCCCATTCTGTCGGCTTGATGGGAGAACTTCTCCTGAACCCTCTCAAGCTCCTCTGTCTCCTGCACAACAATATTATGATTCTCTTTCATCACATTTATCTTTTATTAACCTTCCAATTAGCTAAGCAACTTCCTTTAGCTTACATGACGTCTGTTGCCAAAGAAAAGTTGCTGCACAAAGCGTGCAATGTCAGCTCCGTTACTCGTGAAATCCAAACAGCTTTGTGGTTTGTGAGTAAAGAGTGAAACTGAATGATGAAGTGAGGCAGTATCCCCGCCTGCAGGATATTCTGTCAAAGAACATGAAGCTGAAAGAAGGCAGGTAAAGGATGCTTTGAAAGTGCATTTGTTGCCACCAGCTTTAGGGTAAGGAAATACTCTGCTCTTATATTTTAGAAGCTGCAGTCTCCAAGTAGGATATTTTACAGTTCCAGTTGAATGAAAGTTAATAGTTTGGGATCATAAAGACAGAAGTAATAGCCATGCAGAAGATAAATACCTTAAAGTTACATATTAAGCTGGAGTCAGGAGGAAGCTAAGCTTGTCCACGTTGTTGTGTAATTTCCTCCAGATACACTTTTTAAGATTCTCTGAAAAAGGAACAAAGAAAATCCGTCATCTGTAGCAGTTGTAAGCCTGTAGAAACTTCGACCAATGTCTGCCACGAGGTACCAATCTGATGAACTAATCACACGCCTCCCTGTCTCCCTGCTTGTTCTCTACCTCTTGCGTGCTCTAGCCCACACTCAAAGCTGTGAGTTTACTTACCGCTGAATGAGACATGAGACGACGTAGTTTCTACACAATGCAAGCGATGAGCTGAGGTCCGCCTCTGGAGCAACAGCGCTCGTGCATGTAAGTGAGGGGCGTGGCTTTTGAGGGAGCACAGAGGGGAGGGGGTGGGTGCAGACGGAGCACTGAGGGAATGCTACTTTCAAAATCATGCTAGTTTTAGAAAATGACCAACCCTACCTTTAAAGGAATCGATCGTGTTTCAGCCCTCGGCTTTGTGTCAGCTATTCACAAACAAACGTGGCTATTAGCCGTTTTAAAACAATCCTTGCCGGTAGACAAACCAGTATAAAAAAAAAGATTTAACAATTATAGATAACAGCTGATCATCAAAAGAAACATATTTACAAAAAATAACCAAAAAGTTTAGCAAAGAAATCTTGCTTAGCAACCTCACAGTGATGCCAAGCTAACTCCATATGTTGATGTTGTTTTTTATTGTAAAGAAGAGTGACGATATCAAGAGTAAATAAGTGAGTGGTTAAGGGTCAGCTGCGTGTCGAGCCAGGCTAGCTGTTTCCCTCTATACCTGCTCTTCTCACAGCTGCAGGCTGTATCTGTATTTATTATTCAGCAACAATGCAAACGTCTTCTCAATGGGGGAAAAGAAAATCCTTTAAAACTGACACAGTTCTGCTCCTACCAGCTCAGCTGCTTTGACGGAGTAAAGTACCAGCGGATTTGGAAACAGGCACACACCCACAGACACTTGCAGGAATTTAATGAGCTGTTTTGCTCCACTTAAAAAATCCAGGACATTAAATTTAGACATTCTTCAACTTGTTAGGCTCTACTGTAAAGAGGGAGACTTTCCCTCGAGCTGCAACGGGTCTGATTATAAGGCTTGGTATTTAGAGAGGAGGTACTAACATGTCAATAGGAACCATTGACAGCCTCGCAGGGGGAAGAAAACACTCAGAAGAGTAATTGGGAGCTGTGGAGGTGTCGACAGCGAGGCCGTCGACCTCTCATGTGAGCCTTGACCTCCTCTGTCACCTGTGATTTCCACCATGTGGGCTTTCAGGTTGGATTGCAGCGCTGCCCTTTACATGCACCTGTTCTCTTCAATAACTCACTGAAATGAGACGGCGGCCAATGGATTGTGTCTGCCTTATTTAGATTTTTTATGTCTTCACACATAACTCCACACACACACACACACACACACACACACACACACACACACACACACACACACATTTCATCCGGCTCCATCGTCGCCGTTTGGTTGTGATGGTTCCTGTCAGACTTTGTCTTGCTCATGCGAGCGGTTGCAGGTGTTGTTGTTTTGATTTGCTGCCGGCGTTCAGGTCTTGGTGTCTTGACAGTTGACGCCGTTTGTTTCTCTGTGCACAGCACTTTGGGCTGCTTTGACAGCCAACGACACAGGTGCATCGCCTTGTTTACTGTGGTCTCTTCCTCTCCTCACCCCCTCCTCCCATCTTGTTTTCCTTCCATCACTGTCTCCTCCCCTCTCTGACTCAAACTCAATATTTCTCAAATCACAGACTATCCTCATTTACCTCTCCTCCCTCTCTTACTCCAATTCTCCTCATCCTGTTCTTTCTCTCTCTCTCTTCTGTTCCCTCTCTCTTTCCTCCTACTCCTCATCTGGCCAAGGTCCATGTTATAAATCAGAGCACAATGAGACCGCGTCCCCGCCTTGAAATGTTACACTCAGAGTTCATTTACTCACGTACAGTTGAAAGGTTACCTTAGTTCACTTTTTACATTTGATGGTCATATAATCTTAAAAATCTCTATTTTTGAGGGACATAAGTAAATGCCCTTCACTTGATCATATTCACCAGACAACTACCAAAGACTGTGCAAATACATCATCACTTTTTAATGTGTCAAAGACTTATTAAGCACCAACTCTTCCTGCTTAAGTGATTTAATGTTGCACACCATTCTCTTATAAGGCCTTCATTACAACAGATGAGACTATGTAGTGTTTAAGTACTCGTATGTTTTAGATCTAAAGCTGTTCTTTACGTTGTCTGCAGGTTTGACGTTTGTGATCGACATAACGAGGAACTTTGTGTCAAACAAGTATTTATACTTTTGATACTGAAAGCTGCACTGTGAAATATTTAGAGATCATCGATTGTTAAAGCTAGAGCTGAAACATTTATTTATCAGAAGACAGAGTGCAATGACATCGATCTTTGATACAAAGAAAAATGAAAAGGTGGTTGCACAAGATTTTGCAAATTGCTTATTTTCATCAGTAGTCGTCACATTGAAGTGAGCTGTGGCTCAGTGGTAGAGTCGGTCGTCTCTCAACTGGAAGGTTGGGGGTTCGATCCCGCTTCGGCGGCGTATGCATGTGAATGAATGGATGAGTTACTTCTGATAGTCGGTGCCTTGCTCAAGAGACCAGCGACCCTCCGGTTCCCAACCCAAGTCCCTGCAGACAGAGCTACTGCCCCCCTCTAGAGAAGAGTACAAATAAGTATCTTAAAAAGCTTTTTACCAGCGTCATGTTGACTGTATGCGGACAGTAAGTCACGGCAGTGTAAGAACATGTATGTGATTTTGTAAAAGTAGTGCTTGTTCTTGCATCACAGTGCTTACTCTGTGATTTTGCTCTTTTTTAACTTGAACACTTGTTCCAGCTCCGCTTCCTTGATTTCCAGTAAAGTGTGAACGAGTCCTTTCAAAACAACTTCTGTTCCCCACCAGAGATGACACACGTTGGCGTCATGCTGTGCTGATGATTCGAGAATGGACAATAGACAGTCTGTGTTTATCGGTCTCTGACCTTCGCACTTTTCCTTCTTCTTCCTCCCTCTCTATAGCAACTACTGAGGGAGATGCAGCAGATGGCCAGCCGGCCTTTCGCCACCATCAACGTCGCCTTGGAGACGGATGAAGAGCCACCTGACCTGATAGGAGGAAACGTCAAGGTGAGCACAACCTTTTTTTCTCAGAGCAATTACTAAAACCCCCAGAGATCTGCCTTGTGTCTGGGCTGTCAGGAGTAAGACTCTATCCATCATCAGGGGTCGTCATCCTCATCCTTTCTGAAGTGGGAGTTGGGTCTTGAGCCTGTCCACTGCAGTTTGTGATTACAGTCACGCTGCAGAGATGGATATTCCTCGCACCATCTGCTTCACTTCATAATGTGCTACTTGCAATCCAGTAGATGTCGCACTGTAGCACCTGTCTCTCAGACCAAAACAAAACTCCCTCATTGCACCGCCTCCCCTCCTCCAACACCCCTCCCTTAGTGTGCTTAACAAGTGAAGCCGCAGCTGATATGCATCCTAAAAATGATTCGGTTCTTAAGTATTTCAGACCCAACTAAGTCTTTTCTCTGGTTTGGAAAGTCTGTTGGTTCTCCTTCAGATGTACAACACTCAAACATTGTCCCTGAGGGGGCATGGCTAATGGTTGGAGAGGGAGGGGTTCACATCAATCAATCAATCATTATTTGTGTAGCGCCAATTCATAACAAGTGTTATCTCGAGGCGCTTTACAAAAAGAGCATATGGGATAATATGCAGGAAGGATTTCTCGTTCCTGTTGTCCACACTTCCTTGATGCTGAGGTGGAGGTCAGAGCAGGCCGTGCATGAACGATGACGGCGGTGGTTGTGGGGACGACACAGTCCGATGGTGGTGGCTGGGCGTCAGGGACGTCGGGTGGTAGTAGTGCCAGATCACCTCACTGAAGGTTGGGGGAGCTCCGTCTACTGGGCTTCTGGCACAAAGCCAGATGGAAAAAAAACATGTATGAAACATGTTTGAGCCTCTGAGTGAAACATGAAGAAGGAAGCGCCGTCCTTTCAGTGTGAACACAGAGCTGAGAACAGCAAACCCAGAGGGAGTTTGACTTCACTCCTTCTTTTTTTCTTTCTCAACGATATATTCAGATTGGATATATTTGACATGTGCTACATGTTTGCTAACGCACTTGATGAACTGAAGGACAGCCCCGAGAACTCACACACTTACCAGGAATGTCTGTTGAGTGTGGGGTAGTGGGGTATTGGGATCGAGCCATTGAGAAGCCAAATTGAGCCCACTTAACGAGAAGAGTTTGGAGTGTAGTGCAGATCTAGCCCACCTAATGAGGGCCAATCTAGTGTACATTTGCAGTTACACTGTGAAGGCCACATGATGATGAAAATGGGCTCCCCATGAGTGTATAATACCAGTTATGGCCAGTTATTGTGGCACTGCTGCGAATTGTAATGAGAATGAATTCAGTTAACCCTGGAGTTAAACACATGCAGATGGGAGTAAGGTATTGTAGATAAAGACTTTACTTCGAAAGGAGATAAGACTTTCTTTCCAGCGTAGAGATATTCTCATTTGGAAAAATAATAATGAACGGCCACTCGAAGGAATTGTTTGCTGGCATGAAAATAAAGTGTTTGGGTAGAGACTCCTGAAGTCACGCTTCATTTTAGAAATCAGCCTTGTTTTGGTGCATGGAACCATCTGTGTTAGTCAAATATTGACGGTGAAATTAAGGATAACAGCGTCCTGTCCATGTGGGTATGTAGAGCTTTTTGGAACACAGCCATTTAATCCGAGAGTTTAAGACAGTGTGCACTAACCATGCCTCAGAAATAGCTGGTGTTGCTGTTTTATTGGACCAAATGACAGGGTCAGGTTCAAGTTTTGATGATTTGTACGACCATTCAGGGGTTGCATGACTCAAACTCCACAACAATCGAGAAAACATGCACATCCAAACCAAAGAGGGCCGGTGCTGAGTGGAGCCAAGAAAGTCACTGAGAGCATAGAGAGAGACGGCTCGCACACTGCAGGGCTCAAATATTCCAAAACTGTGTTTCACCACGGTGACAAAATATATTGAACACAGCCTACTGTGGGCCATATCCAAGGCCAAAACAAGAAACTTGCAGAGTCTGTCTGTCATCTATTGTGCAGAAATGTCTTCCCAGCCTTTCTTCCTCTGTCCACAATAATGAACAACAAAGAGCCTGAATGTGCTCTAAGATTCATTTTTACCTGCAAAAGGAAGTGTCGAATAAAACTCTCCTCTCTGTTTTTATGAAGGGATTAAATGACCTCAACTGGCCGAGAGGAGTCAAACAGCTTGAATATGATGAATCCAGAAGTCTCAGTAACAAAGAGTAAAGACCTGCTTTTTCCTCACAATGAACTCCCAAACTACAGTCGCATTGGTCCTCCTGTTGTTTAGCTGAGATCACAAATAAGCTTAGGGCAAAATCTGAGGGAAAGGTCAAGCAGCACGGGTTTGAGTCATGGAGAAGAGTCTTCATAGCGTGGGGTAAAAAGAGCGAGAGAAGCTTAATTATAGAGCTGTTAAACGTAGCGGTGGAGTCAGAGGAGGTTAGAACTGATTTCAATGCAGATATTGAAGATGGAGGCAGCAGTATGGAGACCATTTAAAAAGCAGAAATTGTGCAGAGTTATAGAAATTGCAGTTGAGTCTTCGGCCGGGCACAGAGCCGCAGGCGGGCGTACCTGTGACTCGGCACTTTGTGATGAATGACCTCTGAATGCAGATGTAGAGCAGAATTATGGGGCGGCTTCAGCAGGGTGGCTCGGGGGGCCCGCGGCTCTGACAGGGGCCATGCATCTCAAGGGGCTCGACTCCGGAGTGCAAGGTTACTCCCGGCAAAGGCTGCAGGGGCCCACAGAGAAGATCAGCAGCTAATCAAACCCCTGCTGGAACCGAAACTCTCTCCCACCTCTTCACTTCCTCTGACCTCAGTTTTCCTACATTCACTTTCTCTTCTTCTTTATTTCGTCTCTTCTCTTCCTCTTCTGTTTCTTTTCCTCCACTCTAGTTCTGGTCTTTTGCTTTCGACTTTTTTATTCACATCTCTTTAACGCTCTTCCGTCACTCTGTTCCCCTCGTTGATCCCTTTTTTCTTCTTCTTCGTACTCTTCTTTTATTTCCTTCACACTCTCCCTTTATCCTCTTTGCTGAGTCTCAGTTTGCTCCTACCTTTATTACCTCTCTCCGTTTAAAAAGATGTGTGTTGAGATGAGATTTAAAAATGGAGAGAGTCAATATTACGGATGTGTAGTGGGAGGAAGTTCCAGAGGCGGGGGGGCAGAGCGGTTGAAGACCCTGGACGTCATGGTGGACAGGCGGGCGGGTGGTGCAGTGAGTTGAATGAAAGAGGACGACCTGAGAGTGCGGGTGGGTGTGTTGATGTGCAGGAGTTCAGAGAGGGACAGAGGAGCGAGGTTATGGACGGCCTTAAAGGTGACGAGCAGAATTTTGAAGTCGATGTGATATTTAACCGGGAGCCGATGACGCGGCGGCCTTTTTCATCCTTTCTTTCTATCTTTCTTTTACATCTTGTATTTTCAGTTCATCTTCTCTATCCTCTTTTTGTCTGTTTTCTCTTTTATCCAGTTTGTTTACGTTTTATTTCTCTGTTTTCGGTCTTGAATTCAATTTATTTTGATCTTTGGAAATCTTTTTTTTTTAATCTATTTTATTCTCTTTGGTCCTTTTGTATCATTCTCTTAACTTTCTCTGTTTTTCTTCTTTGGTTTCACCTTTTCTTCTCATGCTCTCATTATTATTACTATTATTATCTTTTCTTCTTCTCCTGTCCGAACATCCTCACTTTACTTTAGTGTCCTCCTCTAATTTACTAGACCTCTACTGATCCTATCAGCTGTCTGGGTTTTCTGTTGGCCTTATCTGCTGCTCTTGTTTGTGTCGGTATGTTTGTGCACTCTCGTGTGTGTGTGTGTGTGGGTGCTGCTGCGTGTTGTGCACACGTTGTGCCGCTGTGTAAAAAGAAAAGAAGCAGCTTGCTGTGAATATCAGGCACCCTCCACCCCCTCCTCGGCATCTGCTTTCCCTTTTCTTCTCCCACCTCTGCTCCTCTTTTCTTCCCGACGTGCTCTCCTCCTCTCCATCAGGGCAGGAGCAGCCCAGGAGCAGAGATCCAATTTAGATCGTCCTCCTCAGCTTTCTCTGCCTTCACCGGCTCAAGCTGCGAGCACACACTATCCTATCTCCTCCCGGCTCAGATAGAGCGACTCGGAGCGGGCTCTTCTCCTTGTTTCCATGCTGTTTTATCAGGACGCCACAGTGGTGTATTAAGACCGGGGATCGGAGTATACAGGGGGGCCGAGCGCCACACAGTAGGCTGAAGATCATTAAAGTTGTTTATAGCCTCGGTGGGAAGTCCAAAGTTGCTCCGCAGATGAGATATATTCACTCAGCTTCTGCCAAATGGAGCTTGCGGCCTCGGCATCACGGGCAGACGATTACCTCTGTGACGCCTCCTGCTCTGCTTTTATTTATAGATACCATGGGACCAGAAAGAAAACGTCAAATGGTATGCATAAAAGAAACAGTTCTGGTTAAGGTGGTTATGCCAAATGTTATCTGCACCTCCCCTCATTGTGAAGGTTTTTCTCTCATTAATAAACCAACTGTGCATGAGCAAACCTTAAATCTTGTCTGTGTCAGAAAATGTGAGGTCATTGGGTCAAACCACCTGAGGAATGATCAATTATGAGCATTCATGACAGATAATTAAAGGAAGGTAAATAGGATGAAGGGATGAGGGTCCAGGGATGTGGGATGAAGGTAAGGCTGGAGAGATAAAGGAATGAAGGTACCGGTCAAGGGATGTGGGAAGAAGGGATGAGGGTATGGGTTCGGGTAGAGAAAGAAGGGATGAGGGTTACGGTCCACAGATGTGTGATGAAGGGATGAGGGGACAGGTAGAGACAGAATGGGTGAAGGTAAGGGTCGAGGGATGAAAGGATGCGGGTAAGAAAGAGAAAGATTTGCAGCTGAGGTCTGACAGATGTAGGATGAGACTGGTGTCAGCTGATGTGGTACGGTACGACGTGAGGAAACCACGTGGGGGAGCCGTCTCTTCTTTGCCCTCTGTATGAAGTCCAAGTGGTTCCTGTATGACTAAAGTGGGGAAAAAAACACAAGGGGTTTGGAGGGGAGGGATGTGAAAGCAGCGTCCGAGGAATAAGAGCAGTGGGTTGTGTTTGAGGAGTGGTCCCAAACTGAGTTGTAAAAAACTGATTCTGACTCTGGAGATGGCAGTTGTTACCTGAATTTTAATTATAGCTCATAATACAGATAAAGTAGTTCCAGGGCAGGAAGGAGCTGCATGCTGTCTGATCCATTGCACGCCAGATTGTGTTGTTTCAGACTGAGAAATGAAATTCTAATTTAGTGAGATAAAAGTTTGCTTAAACTTTTCTTGTTTGTCCTCATCCTCCTGCAGTGTTGAATTTAAATACTTTGCAATATGGCGTTATTATTACAGTCTGGCGAATCGTTTTCTTTGCAAACAGAGGACGACTATGTAAAAAAAAAAAACTCCTCAAAGTTGGTTCATTGGAAGTGTTTGTACCTGGTGAGTCATAGCTGAAAGTTTGTGCCTCGCTCTCGTCGCTTGCTGGGGGTAAACTCATCCCCAGCTGCTGCTAAAGAAGAGATGAATGCAGCGGATGAAAGAGGAGCAGCGTGCAGCCGCCGCGTACGCCCACGTCAGCGTGTGTGTGCATGTGTGTGGGCTCAGCAGCGATCCTACGTGCTGGGCTAATTACTGGAGGTAATTTAACAAAACCTTTCGCCGCTCTGCCTGGACGGTCTAGATAAGTCTCCAGAGTGGTGGCGGTGGGGGAGGCCAGGCAGGGGGGGAGTCGAGGGGAGGGCTTCAGCGCCATAAAACAAAGGCATCTGCTGGGTAATGTTATTAACACGCAGCCTCTGAAGAAGTCCACGGGTAAAGACACTACCTTTGGGAAGCATCCTGCAGAAAAAAATCCCATGCCAAAGAGTTAAAAGCAGACATAATTGAATTTTCAAGGTGTTTTGTGTTTGTTTTCCCCCCTTAATTTCAGCACGACAGAATGAAGCATACATGTGTTAAAGGAGATAAATTGTACCGCTTTTTTTTTCACTGTTTTTGTTTTTGTTTTTGTTAGAACTGTAAAGTGAAGCCCCTGACTTGTACCCTCAAATTGAAATGGAGGTCGTACATTGGACACAATCGCCATACTAATGGACACCATCGATTGCAAATTCGACGACTGTCGAAATCAAAATGATCCCGCTGTCACATCCAACATCAGTCAAGACAGCAAGACTGAAACAATTCCACATCTATTTTCAACGTTTATTCCCTCTCCACTTCGAGTATGAGCTGCTGGTGTTAGAAAATGAGAAACAAGAACGTAAACACGCCACAGCTGAAGAGCAGCTCGCACATGCTGCAGTGGAAATTGGACTTGGCAGACGGATCTTACGACGGCCCTAAGCGGGGAAAAATTAAAGGCTGCCAGTCTCTTTTTATTTCATTATTTACACGCAGAGTACAGATGCGTGCACGTTATCGCGGCCTGCCCTCATTTCTCCAATTGTAAACACACCGGATGAGAAATACGTTTTGCCCGAGGCAACAACAGACATGTGGACTGCAGCAAAGCGAGCATAGTTGGATTGCTTGTGGCGAGGCCAAAATAATAGTTTCATCTCTTCTAGTACCCGGGGATTGAGGAGCAGAATTAGCCAAGTGTGAGATTGCACCACCTAATGTTGGTTGTCTTTTTTTTTGTTCCAGTACCTCAGCAACCCTTAAAAAACACCTCATATATGTTGTGTTCTCGCAGCATGATTTAAAAACAGGAAGAAGTTCTCCTGATACCGAGTCCTCGAGTGTCTCATCTTGTTATTGAGCCATCACTCATTTATCTCAAAAAGCTGTAAGTGATATTAACATTTTGTGGCCCTGAGGGGGAAATATTGGCTTCTACTGCAGTCAAATTGAAAACAAAATTGCAGTTTGCTCCCTGTAAGTATTTAATTAGGATACTTTCATGTGGTTCACTCCCACCTCTCTCACGAGTCTTTAAGCGGCGTCTTTAAAGTCTTTCCAGAGAGGGAAGAACCTTCCTGTTCAAGTCCCACATGGTCCTCCAACAGATGAGTTTGATTCTGCTGTTATTTGAGTTCAGTAAAGTCGACCAAACGAAGAATAAAGAACAAAACAGTCGTCATATTTCTAATTAGAGATCTTTTTCTCTCTGCTGTTTATTTTATTTTTCACTGCCAGGATATCCAGCGGCTTCATTTTGGACAAAAAGAGTTTGTGGCTTCCTGGCACGACTACGTCTTATAACCTTTCCCCTTAAACATTCGATCCCAAACGTAACCTGACTTAACTTTGTCTCTCAAGAAGGTCGGGGGTTTGATCCCCGGCTCCTGCAGCTGCATGTCCGATGTGTCCTTGTGCAAGGTACTTAACTCCAAGTTGCTCCCGCTGCTTCGTCAGCAGCGTGTGAACGTGTATGAATGGATTCGTTTATACTGATGGTCACTTTTCATAACGACCTCAGCTGCCATGTGTGAGTGTGTAGGTGTGACATGTACGAGCGCTTTGAGCAGTCAGAAGACGAGGAAAAGCGTTATATAAGCTCAAGTCCTTTTACCATTTTACCATGACTCCTGCTTGAGAGTATTTCTAAGGTTTTCCTTCTCCGAGTGGAGCGTCCTGGGATCTCTGATGTCTAGCTGCACAGATTGTCAATGCCTTTGGGACAAGCTTGTTTTAAAGTTGCTCTTTTTAAATACGCTCGCCTTAACAAGAGAAAGAAAGATTATCAAGAATAAGAAGTTGAAGATGGAAAACAAAGCAGTGACCATGTCCCCCTCCCCTCTGTAGACTTGTTTGTTCACATGAATCACGTTCATTTCTCAAAGTCAAAGCTACGTGTTGATGATTTATTGTTAAAACATCCGTGTGTCAGAGGTGAGGGGCTGTACAAAGCTCTGGAATCCAAACACGTGTCGGAGTATTTGTTATTTCTCTGTGTGCTGCCGCTGCCGCCGCTGCTGTCACTGCAGTGTTTCCAGCAGGACGATCCCAGCCCACTACCAGCTCATTTGTCTGCATCTGAACTCTTCCCCCTCTTCGTTCTTCAGGGGGGAGGTGTTACACTACATGTGTGTGCGTGTGTGTGTGTGCTTGAGTGCAGAACCAACAGCTTAAAATTGCTGCACGCTCAGAGGCATGTAAGCAGAGAACACAAACACAACCTCCTAATGACCTTCTCTGTTCAAAGATGCATGAACGCAGCGAGTTCTCAGCTGCACAGAATAATCAGATTCAACTGCAGTCTTATTGCAGAAACACCATCATACTGTACAGCGTGGAAGCTGTGGTGTTGCTGGCTGCACATCTCTGTCAGAGTAATGAATATTCAGCTTTATAATAAACATATTCTGCACATGAATGTCCCCTAACCAGCTTGTTTAAATATGACAGTTCTATTACAGACAGAGCTGTACAGCCCTGCTTTACAAGTCTAATCATCCCTGCAGATCCTTTAATAAATTCATCAATTTAATCACTTATGAGATAGAATATAACGTTCTGCTCCCTGTCGATTAAAGTCTGACAGCGTCCATGCACAGTTAAATATCATTAAGACATCTCTATAGGACTCTGGTTGTTCTTATTACCTCTCTGTTTTAATGAAATCCTCTTGCTGTGTATTCATACTGTAGGTAGCATACATTATTTATTGTTTCTTTTCCTCTGTAATGTTCGGGGAAATCCATCCAACCTTAGAAAAAGATTTGCAAAAACCATAACATACAACAACTCCAAATAAGGACAGATTTATTTAAACATTGGATCAAATCATCTTTTTTCAAAGACTTTATTGGAGAGGACAGCTGGAGAAAGACAGGAAACGTTGGGAGGAGAGAGTGGGGGGTGACATGCAGCAAAGGGCCGAGGCCAGACTCGAACCCACGGCCGGCACGCTGAGCAGTAGAGCCCCCATTAATGGGGGGGGGAATATAACCACCAGGCTATCGGCGCCCTGCAAAAAACAAATTTAAAGGCTTTTTAAGACTTGACTGGAAAGTCTGAGGAAGAGCATGTTGGCTCGAAACGTCACTTAATAAACTTCAAACGGGAGCTTCTTGGTGTACGGACATATTCGTGTTCTTTGGATTCAGCACCCACTGAGGGATGTGCATGTCTTTTTTGATTGTTGATTTTAAGAGTAAAATATGTGGCATGTGGAGAACGATGTTGGAGGTTGGTATTCAAAGAGAATATTCGATTAGAGATCATTATCATAATGACCAGCAGAATCAAATTGGACTAACACAGCTCAGAGGGACTGGGCAGCTTTTGCCCCCTCTACACCCGTGCAAATGAGTTAAAAAAGACAGTTAAATTCACAAACACAGGCAAAGGGTTAAACGCACCCCTGACTGCACTGCAGAGCAAACAGCGTCACTGTTTCTGTTTGCTCGTAGTTAAATCATTTGGGGGGAAAACTCCCGCCTTTCTATGCAAATCAGCCTCATTGCAAAAAGCCTACAGCCCCACACAGTTGGAGTAAAAGAACGACCATATGTGGAGAGTTGGTGGTAACTGCGCCGCAGTTTTTATAAGAGATGTCAGGCATGAACTTTCCAGTGATCACCAACAATTCTGCTTGAAAATAAAGTATTTGTAAATTAAGGAAATATGACTTTGACGTCACTATTATTAATATAACCAGGGTTTAAATCCGTCACGGGCCTTTAGCGACTCGACACTTCATGCACATGTGGAGGGTCTGGAGCCGTTACACATGGCGAGGATGTGAGAGTTGTTTTTTCTTCGACTTGTCCTTGCTTGCTCCATTCAGTGAGGAAGCTTTGTTTCAAATGGTGAAACATTTTTCAAGTCTGGCCTCACAACACACTTAAAAAAAGTTTCCCCCTCGGCTCCTATAGCTCATCTTCTTTATGTGGGGAAAAATGATGCTCTGTCAGAGAGCGCGGCTCAGTGCAGAGTAAAGGTGCAGACAGTTTTTCTCCACATTCAGATGCAGAACAAGAGAAAACTGCACGGAGCAGGACAACTGCAGGAGAAGATGATGCACAATTTGTGTTGCTATTAGAAGCTGCAATCCATTCTTAGTGAATCAGGCCATGAGTGTGGTGTAGCTGCTCTATACTTTGTGTCTTTTATACTCCACGCTTCAGCAAAATCTCATATTTTTTCTTCTTTGTATCAAACGCAGTCACCCAAAAAGATCACCCACACAGCCTGCCAGACATCTAGCTGTTGGACTTTTGGAGGGGTACATTTAGCCCCGCTGTGACCTACAATACACCCTTCTCTGTGTGGACCCACAGAGACGTGATCGAGTCCTCTGAAAACTCTAATTCCAACGTTTGACAGCACAGTCGTTTTATAGACGTAATAGAAATGTAAAAATGTCCAACCCAGTAAGATTACAGTCCTGGCTTTCACAGAAAACACAATTTTTGGGTCTTATTCATACATTAGACATGGAAAATGTCCCGCACATTTACTGAGGGAAAGAACAAGTCTGAAATATTTTATTATCTACGCATTTACAGTGCAGACTGAGAATAAAATGCACTCCTCTTTCAGATCTGCACAGATACATATGAGCTATAAACACACAGACACACATCCTGAGGGGCATAAACAAATAAAGAATCCCCCACTGTTATTACATAGCACACACACACACACACACACACACACACACACACACACACACACACACACACACACACACATACACAGGCATTCAGGTCTTTGTGCCACTTCCCTCAGCTACCTGTGTGACAGCCTGTGTATCCTGCTGGTTTGAAAGGTAAGCCTCAGAGAGACGGAGCACAGAATGATTGTGTAAAATGGGTCAGAGCCTGAATATCATTACTGCCCTGCTCCCCATGTGTGTGCTTACACCGACTGTGTGTGAGAGAGAGAGAGAGAGAGAGAGAGAGAGAGAGAGACAAGCTGTGAGGAATTTGTGTGCAAAAAGGGCGGAAAGTGTGTGTGCATAAAGTTGCAAGTGAGTGTGAAAACCGTGTGTGTCACACTCAAGCAGCGATGCCTCTTGGGGCGTTACACTCAGCTCTCCAGAGTATAAAGACTGTCGTGGGAAGGGATTGAACTTGTGTGTGTATGTGGGTGTGGGTGTGGGTGTGTGTGTGTGTGTGTGTGTGTGTGTGTGTGTGTGTGTGTGTGTGTGTGTGTGTGTGTGTGTGTGTGTGAGCAAATTGAGAGGCAGTGTCAGGAGTGTGTAAAACCATGCCATGGCCCGGTTTCCTGTCCAGCTCAGGAATTCCAAACACAGAGCGAGCTAGATGGCGAGAAAGTGATAGGAGGGAGTTATCTGTATGCGGATGATGCGGCGGTGTTCTCCATATCCCGCGTCGAGGTAAACCCATGAATATTGTACGAGGTGAGCTGCTGCAGCAGATCCGGCCAGTGTTTACAGGCGCTGGAACTCATCCCCACATATGGATGAGATGCTGATAAACAGGAGATATTGGCATTACAGAGTCAGGTGTGTCAGGCAGCCCGCCGAGAGAGGAGAGCACCACCATCACCGCCGACACAAATCTCCGCTCCCACAGACGCCGGCACTTGATATCCAGCCGTGGCCCCGCGCTGCACACAGGCGCCATTGTCATGAAATTGAGCACTGTGGGGGGATTTTGGGAGGGGGGGACATCCAATTTACGCCTGCAGATCAGTGTGTGTATCTCAACAGGGGATGGAAAAGGCTTCTTCTTTTCTTTCACTGGTTGCTGACACAAACAAGAACAGTAACAGCAAAGCCTCTGTTATCCACGTCTTTGAAAGTGGCGTGTGTTCGCTGGGATTTTAAGGGCTTGTGTGAT
Organism: Tautogolabrus adspersus; assembly: GCA_020745685.1. Taxonomy (NCBI): domain Eukaryota; kingdom Metazoa; phylum Chordata; class Actinopteri; order Labriformes; family Labridae; genus Tautogolabrus; species Tautogolabrus adspersus. Next base: position 24,804,963 of record CM036552.1, read on the forward strand.
TTGTAAAACTCTTTTTTTTTTCTCTCTCTCTCTCTTTTGTTTCCTTCTCTTTTCCACAGTCTGTCCCCAAACCCATCGCCCTCGAGCCTTGCTTCGGCAACAAAGCGGCCGTGCTCTCCATCTTTGTGCGGCTACCTAGGGGCACCGGCGGCATCCCTCCTCCAGGACAGTCTGGTAAGATGCAGCCGCTGAATCCTTCACTTGTTTTCGCCTCATCCGTCTTTGTTTGTCTGTTATTGCCTTCTTACACCCCCCCATCTTTGATTCTCTCTCTTTGGTGTTATGAAGCTTTAGTGACCGTATAAAAAAGACGTGTACACCCCACACCGCCCTCTACACTGCCCTTTCTTTTGTTTTTGTTTTTCATATTTATTTAGTTGAATTTCCTCCCCAGGAAAGTGAATAACACAGAACACTTACTGTATCACTTTAGTCCACAGCAGTGATTGAGGGTGAGGTCAGTTCACTCTGAAGCACCAAATGCAACAAAACAGAGAACATAAACATTTTCTTCCTCTTCATAAAGAACGTTTTGCCTTGTAGCATTCATGTGGTGATGACAGACAGCTTGGAGAGTCTATAGAGTCTTTGCTTGTTGAGTAGCGTTTTCTATGGTGCTTCTTTGTCACATAACATCAAGCTGCTTCTGTTCTTGTTCAGTAACTTTGTATGAAAGTGATAAATAAAAACATGATCTGTTTGCGGCTTATAATTGCTTCCTCTTCACAACGTCTACAGACGTTCCTGTCTCCTGCAGCAGCCCATCAGTCATAACTATTAATGTGTACTAAGTTATCTGATAACAACCTGCGACCATTAACGTCATGTTGGGCTCTGCACACACCAGCGTTTTCAGCGCTCTGTACCCTGAGCGCAAAAACACCCTCATGTCAGCTCACGTAGGTGAGTTGAAAATAGTTCAACTTAACTCCAAGTTGCTCCCGCTGCTTCGTCAGCGGCGTATGAATGTGTGTGAATGGATGAGTTAATACTGATGGACACTTTACACAGCAGCCTCTAACATCAGTGTGTGCATGTGTAGGTTTGGCTTTGAGTAGTTAGAAGACTAGTAAAGTGCCATGTCACTTCTCACTGATCAGCCAGTCAAAATCAAGAAGGGGCGGGACTTAGGATATCAACTTTGCACACCACAATGGCAGAGGAGAAACTGATCTGACTCGTCTTCTGGAGGGAACAATTTCCCGGTCTGAGCTGCTTCTCGGCTAACTGTTAGAAACATTAGAGCTAATGTACTCAGCAAAAAATATTTAACATACTGTACGTTTAGTCCACTTTTAGTTAAAGGTGCAATATGGAGTTTTGGTTGAAGTGTACAGATTCTGTGGTATATGTTCATAACCATCCATCCATCCTCTTCCGCTTATCCGAAGTTGGGTCGCGGTGGCAGCAGGCGCAGTAAGTCAACCCAGACTTCCCTCACCCCCTCAACCTTTTCCAGCTCCTCCTGGGGGATTCTGAGGCGTTCCCAGGCCAGACTGGATACGTAATCCCTCCAGCGAACTCTGGGTCTACCTCGGGGTCTCCTCCCAGTTGGGCATGCCTGGAAAACCTCCAAAGGGAGGCGTCCTAATAATTTCAGTTCAGAAAATATAGCATAGAATTGTTGCACCTTCAATTTAGATATTTTAACATATTGTACCTTTAAACATTAAAATTCTCCATTCATTCGCACACGTAGTTGAGGTCAGACGGGGGAGCTTTATTTCCCAGTTGACACCTGACTCGTCTCTCCGTTCATGCTCATGGTGATGACTTTCTCTTAGAAGTGTCATATTTAGAGGACTTAATGTGAGCGTCTACAGTCATGCAGTCGTTACATGGATGTTTGACACCAAGAAAACCAAACAAACTGAGCTCCTCTTCCAGGACTAACAGCTCAAAATGTTTGTAAAGACACGTTCGAATCTTCGTACAACAGCAGGGGAAATAACAGCTTGGACTGACGATGGTCAGCGACAGAAAAGCAGAATCCGAGATGATGGGATTTGTAGTCTACAGTTAAACACGTCCTGCAGAAGAGAGATGAAGAATCTCCGTCACCGTGTTCTCATTTGTTTGCAGTAATTATTTCATGGCTGCACCATTAACGTGACAAGGATGTATTGATTTTTAAAGATGCTGCAGATACTGTAGCAGGCTGCAGAGCTCTCCCTGCTTTGCCTCATATATTTTCCACTGTTCCCTCCTCTCCTCCTCCTCATTCTGCCTCCTCTCTCACTTCAGCCCTGTGTGGAGTCGAGTTGTCACGATACTAGATTTTTAAATTTCAATACAAATCTAGGAAACATCAAACCATACTGATACCAGGGTAATAAAAATACAAGTCCTAGAAACTGAAAACTGTGTAATCTCTTGTGTCTGTTCATTGTCTAAATTGCACAAATACATTGAAGGCTGCAGCATGTTCGTTGCCTTCCCACTCATCTGTAATTCTCCGTCTCTCTATCTTCATGCTGTCTGGTAGATGCATGCTGCAGCTCTTCCTGATCTTGGAGGTCATTTCTCTTCTTCATCTTTCTCTCATTTCTTTTCTCTTCCTTCCTTTCAGTGCGATGTTGGTTTGAAGAGCAGTCAAGTGTCTTTTCTCGCTTCTCCCCGCTCTTTCTCTTCCTTCATTCTGTCCTCGGACAGTCTGATAGCAGTGAGAATAGAGCCCATTACTTCCTTTCATCCTCTGCTCTGTCACTTTCTTTCTCTATATTCTCGTCCATCCTTCATCTGTTTTCCTTTCTCTTTCTTCCCGAGACAGTCTGATAAGACTCACGACAAAACACTTCACTCGTCTTTTCTTAAAGTTGTCTCTTTCTTTGAGTCCTTGAAGAAGACAGCAAAGAGAGAAAGAAGAACTCAAGTTGATTCCTTTTTCTGTTGTACAGCCTCTTTGCCTCCCACAGTTTTAGTCCCCAGACCTTCACTGAGCCCCGGGCCCTTATTAATTACCACTTAGTCCTTTTGTCATTACAAAACTGCCTGCGCTCTCAGCGGAGCTTTCCCTCGGGCAGCTTTTTGTTGAGACCATGTTAGCTGTGTGCCTACCATCCCCGCATGCCCACAGGCTCTTGTGTTAAAATGCTTTCAACTCGTTTGCCATCCGGTCACGTTTTCGTTTTGACTCCTCGGGCTGCTGTCTGTCGTCAGCGTCCCATCATCACAGCACATCTGTTTGGAGTTCAACTCACCCCAAAATGGCCGCCCTCGTCACTCTCCAAACAGCCGAGAGGAGGTCAGCACTGTGGATTATCCCTGATTTTTATCTGGTTGCTTTGAAGCGTCCTGCTCCTACTTTCAGATAAGAAACCAGCTAATGGTTGCAGCCTGTTACGCTGAGGACTCTCAGACTGTATGATCCCAGACTCTCTGCAGCTTCTCCCCTTGGAATTGATATATATCGCCGTCGGCTATGTGCACTCGAACGGGGTAAATGCATCCATCATCGGAGATAAATGGAGTTTATTGGAATTTCATGGCTCAGAAAGTATTAATAAATGTTAATGAAGTGTGCTGTAAGTTAATGATTGCCTGTACTGACACTCTACAACCTCTCAGCCAACGGATGTGGTTGTGAGGGGAGATTGTGTGTGTGTGTGTGTGTGTGTGTGTGTGTGTGTGTGTGTGTGTGTGTGTGTGTGTGATCCAATTTTACACTCCACACTAATTCTAATAGGGCTTCAATCTGTTGTGAGCTTGTAGTGACAGAGGTGATTGACAATGCTAACCCACTGAGCCTTGCAAAGAAATGAATTAAAGGAGCTGCTTTTCCTGAAAGGCAAAGCAATGCATTGAAAAACACAATCACACAAAAAAAATCAATAAAAGTCCCTCAAAAGGGATGAAGGCAAACAGAAAGAAAGAAATACAGTTTAAACACTGGCGGTTCATTTCTTCACGCCGCACATGGTGGGGGTGAAAAGTCTACAGCAAATGTGTGGAACATAACAGTATGTGTGACAGTCCTCATTGCAGCGGCTGTGGGTTCAAATCCGACCTCGGTCCTTTTTCTGCATGTCGTCCCTCTACTCTCTCCTCCCAACATTTCCTCTCTCTCCCACCTGTCCTACCTAATAAAGGCAAGAGGCCCGCAAAAAACACGCCCACCTGTCGGTCAGTTAGCCACGCCCCAAATAATGCAAAATGGTCATCAGGCTGTAGTGGAGTTCAGAGGAACGTTTACTGATTGATTCTCCTGCAGAGGCAGGGGACACTAAAGTGAATCACATCGTAATTTAGACCAATCTGATGTCTTGCTGGTACCAGAGAAGTCGCCCCCTGCTGACGGTTTTAAAAGAATGCAGGTTTAAGGCAGTTGAACATTCAAACCCTAAAGTCGACTTCCTTATTACAGTCTATGGTTCAAGAGCAATCACAAGATTTAAAAAAAGGCAAATAAAACTTAAAGAATTCTTCTAAATGTGTCATTTCTTTGTGTCAATGTGTGTGTGCAGGTTTGGCGGTGGCCAGTGCGCTGGTGGACGTCTCTCAGCAGATGTGTGTAGGCTTCAAGGAGAAGTCTGGAGGCCTGAGGAACCGCAAACAGCAGCCCACCGCACAGCCATCCACCTGCATCTGACCACACCCGCCTCATGTCCTCCTCCACCACCAATGCCCAATGCTCTCCCATCAGCCCCCCGCCTCGGCCCCCTCCCTCAAAGACTTCCGCCAGCTCCGCTCTGGCATGGGGGAGGTGCATGCTGGGATGCAGGACTGGGACATTTTGGTGAGGGACGGGTCGTACGGCGGACTTGAGCCACGGGGGGGGGGGGGGGGGGGGCTTCCCCTTCCTCTCCTCCTACGGGAACTGTTTGTCCCAACAAAACTGGAAGACAGAAACTGGACACAAAGAGGGGGAGCAGGGAAGGGAGGGAGGAAGGGAGAGAGGGAGGGACAGAGCGGGTGCTGACTTCACCCTTCCCCCCTAAAAAAACAAAAACATTTTACATTTGTCGACACCGCCTCGTTAGAGTCGAGGCGGCCACGGCTTGCTGCTAGAAGAGATCCTCGTCTCGTAGTTTTTGAAAATTTCAGAGACTTTGCAACCCGATATAATCTCATTTCACTTAAGTTATTGTTGTTCTTTGTTTTGTCATTTTTATTTTTTTTAAAGGCAGGAACAAACTGGACATGTTCCGCTGCAAATGCACACACACAAAGGACACACACACTTCCAAAAACCCATCTTTCCAGGCTCTTGTACCCATTTGTTGCCCATTGTCACCTGCTGTCGTGTTCACAGCTCTGCACTGAGGGTGGGTGTCAGAGGAGTCCTGTACAGTTTGGCCTCCGAGCAAGCTAACAGCACGTTCAGTCTTTAATGAGGATCGGCCGGCCGGCGGGGCAGCCAAAGCCCATCCTAAAAAGCCTGTCATTTCTAATCGGCCTCTGTGTCTTCTGCCGCTGTCTTCTCTGTGGCCTGTCTCAAGCTTTCTCTCTGCCCGTCTCTCTCTCTGTGTCTGCCAAATTAGTCGCCCTTTCCAGCTTCTGTCTGCATCTTTGAGAACAAAACAAGCACAGAACAAAACATCTTATCCTGGTTGGCTGCTTCATAAGCCAACCTCGATTGAATCGTTTCCAGCTAATTGGTCATCCCGCTGCAATAAAACCATAGCTCTGCACACACAGGTGCACACGCAGGGCTCCTCACGCACATTGAAAACCCTTGGGTGTTTAATGATTGTCCCTTTGGCAGCTCATGTGGAACAGGCCTCTTATAGATCGTCTCACTCTGACTGATGTGATTGGACTGAACTGCATGAGGGGCAACAGTTTAGGACCCTCTGTGAATGCCACCAAACAAATCCATAGCATCTAATTGTTGCTCCAGTGTCTCTTAATACGACGCCTCGGCCCCCCCCTTTTCAGTGACAAAAACCCTGTTGCTCTCTTCTTGCAGTCCGATTGGTCATCATTCCAGATCCCTGCGCTGTCTATAGCTGCCCAATCAGCTTGCACAACAGAATAGTTTGTGTTCACACTGTGGTAACTGCTAAAAAGGACATTTCCACTCTACCAGGCCAAGAATCCAACCATGAATTCACCCACATCTCATTGAAAACGTGGGTCAAAACAAATCACTTGTGAGGTCGCTTTGTTTGATCAATTCCCTTTCCTTATCTTTCCACCATAACTATCTTAAATATCAAGCTAATTGCAAAAGAGTCATTACTTCTTATGTTAACTCGGGAAAATTAGAGTAACCAAACAAAACAAAACAAACCAGCTGATTTCAACATCTCGACAGCACCAGGCCGACAAACATTGGAAGGGCAAGTAGCTTTAATGCACAAGTATCAGCGTATGTTTCCTAATTTGCGCCCTTTGAAGCTTTTTTACATTGGATGTTTGGTTTGGCCCTCCTTGAAAACAACAAGTTGAAAACATTTGTTTTTAACAAAACACTTACATAAGCAGAGTTAGCAGCTAAAATGTGCTAGTGTCAGCGCTTGTTTCCTTATGTGCACCTTATTTAAAGGAAGAATGTGCGACATTTTACTCATAAATATATCAGAAATCCAGTCTCTCCTGTGTAAATGTCTCTCTGAGTCATGACTGTCTACAATGAGTGAGAAGCTCGAGTCCCTCTGGCTGTGTTGTTGTCAGAGCCGTGTTTACATGGACGGGACGGCCGGCTCCTCCCCTTGTGTATAAAAGCTGTTTGAGTCAAGGACTAGAGAGAAGAAGAAGAACATACTCACTGATTATTTGAATGTCACGTAAGAGTTTTTAGATCACGGTCATTCTGTGTACATTTATGTGCAATGTGAAGCTACGAGCTAACTAAAGAGCGCTAACATTAGCATGCTAACACAACAATGCAGGACACAGGGTTCAGGTTACTTTATTTGTACCCATAGATTTGGTGATTGCAGCTCGAGCCAAGGAACATTTTCCCCGCCTCATTGGTGCTTAATTATGGTGCGTCCTTTGTGCGAGGGGAGGGGGGGTTGGAGGTGTGTCTCTGGAGGAGAGCGGAGGCTTCAGTATGGAGGAGGTGTGGCCAAACAGCAGTTTGTTTTGGTTTCATGCTGGTGCTCAAGTGCGCCATCTACTGGATCAAAAAGTTGCACATTCTTCCTTTAAATTTGACTTTTGCATAGGTCACATTATATCGGTTTGACGAGTCAAAACATGCATCATTGTCAGTTTTTAGCAGAGAGAGCAGCTACAACGATCAACTGTCAGCTTTTGTTTTAAATTGGGACTTTTGAATCGGCACCTCTCATGGCTGCTCCATTTTCTTATCTATTTTTACCTCGCCGTTGAGGTTGCTCCTCTTTCCTTTCCCACATCTGCTTTTTCCTTTAAACACTAAGCATTACTTCTCTTTGTCAATCAGAGAAAATAAGGGAAGCCACAGAACGAAAAACTCAAGAGGCAAAACAGAAAAAACTCACGCTGCTTATTTGAAACAGAGCTGTTGCTTTGAAATGTCACGGGTAATTTTCTGTTTTTCTGAGGGCACCCTGGTGTCAGATCTGTGTTTCCTGCCTTTTTCTCTTTTCTCCTCCAGCGCTGAATATCAAAGCGGGAATATTTGCAGAATATAGGCAGGGAACTACAACACCTGCAGGTCTGATAATAAAGGCAGAGGCATACACCGATATAAAAAGTATACGTCTTCCTGCCTCACAGAGTTATTAACTCGCCGCCCTCGCAGAAGTACAGTAATAGAACAATTTAATAACTCACATTTGGCTATAAAGAATGCGTCGTATTTAGGTCCGTTAGACGTAGAACTGCTCGCGACTGGTTAAAGGGCAAACTTCTAGCACCGGAAAAAGGTCAGAGCAGAAAGCATGAACTAAGTTGACATTCTGTAATTATAGAGAACTGGAAGTGCTCACAACTCTACTCAGTGAGATCCGGTGAGCGTTGCCACATTATTGAGTCTTCTCTGCTCTTTGCGCCACGAGAGTGACCTTTACTTTTAGGCTGGTTAAGGTTTTGATGTATACTCTGTCACTTCTGCAGAGATGCGATGTAAGAGAGTTATCTTCAGTCAGCTCACTAAGATCAAATCTGTTTGGTGGTTTGTAGGTACGGCTCCCTGATTACAAATGGCAAGAAAACCATTGACAAAAAGTAATTGACTGTATATGAATATGGACGTTGCATCTCCGTCTCCCTTCCTTTCCCTCCAAAAAATCCCAGCTCTGACATCACGCGCTGGTGACATCATTTTGAGTCAAGACTTGCATAGAAGGCATCCGGAGGAGCCGTCGAAGTGACACGACTCCCCGTTTGGCTAACCAAAGCACAGATTTAACTCACCGATAAAACGGCGAAGATCCCTCAGGTCGTTTTGATTCGCAGCAGAAGAGATTCTTGTGTTGCTTTGACACAGACACTCACAGTTATGGAAAGTTTAATGACTCCCGTGTTAGAGTTCATAACATTTCTTATCACCACTCCTCGTTAACTGCTGCTAATCCGGGAAAGAACGCTGCAGGAGCCACATTTGTCAACAGAGCTGTCAATCATGACGCTACATCTGCTCTTTTTCACATCAAATAGCTAATTAGAAAAACAACACTTGATCATAAATCGGTGAGAAATTATCTAACCATCACAACAGAAACCGGGTTTGAGAAAAAAGTAAGTGACATGTATTCTAACTTCAAAGTTTGCCCCATATCCCATCTGTTAATATGGAGGAGGCGGAGCTTATGACCTAAATTGCAGCCACTCAGTAGCCCTGTGCCATTTCAAGCCGCGACATTTACGCCCCTGTGACATTTCAACTTCAATTTGAATGTTGCGGGGGCGTAATTGGGGGATGAAGTGATCCTCCCTCTGTACCGTCTTTGTAGGTAGTAACAGAGGTGTTATCAGCGGAGCCAGCGTGGGAGTGCGGCGCTGTGTGTGTGCGTGCATGTCTGACTGTGTTTGTATGTGGAGCTCCTGCTTGGTTGAGCTTCCACAACACCAAAACGCAATGTGAATTCACAGACTGGGACACCGTCGCTGAATCAATATGAAGGTACAAAGACGTGCTGACGGCTGAGCTTGGTTACGGCACTTTAGCATAAAAAGCAGTCTGAAAAGGGCTAGTAGCTCGTTTGGCTCAGCTTTAAAGGGGCTGATGTTACGTCCATCTTTATATACAGTCTACAGAGAGAAACATTTGTGATTAATGCTCTTTGTCTCTAGGACACATGTTCAACATTTTTATCATTTTTGAAACCCTTGAACCTGCATGTCAGATTTTCTCGGCTTTAAACAAATCTCATGGTGTGCTTCAAGCTGAAGGTGCCCTTGAGTGGATGGAGACCAAAGAGAGGCGGGCGAACAAAGTCACACTGACCCATTGTCAAAGGTGTGATGTGTTGCTGACACTGTAACGCCTTTCGGGTGCATGTAGAAGGTTTCTGTGCTCTGCAGCATCAGCAGCACTCTCACTCTAACAGGAGCAGCTCTGACATCAGCAAACAACTCATGGATTAGATTTGCTGTGGGTGAAATGTTTAATTTAACGGTGTTTTCTCTCTTTTTAAACCTGTTCATCTCTTCATTGCACATCTTCCTCTCACAACATTCAGTCCAAATGTGTAACCATGCTAGTTTTCAGTTGATTCACAGAAAACAGAAATCTCAATCTGTTCCACGGCTGATTCAAATGTACTGTAGTAATAACTCAAAGAATGAAGATTGTGGTTTTGTTTGTAAATGAATGTAAAATGAAACACCGCCTGTGCAGCCACGGTGAATCTGTAAACTGGAGTCCGCTGGGGACCGTTTGTAAGTCCCAGCAGTTCTTGTTGTTGCCCTGGGTGACCGAGCAGCTCAGTGATTAACAAAGACATCACAGAAACCGAAAGAAGTCAGGGGTCAGGCTGGGTGAGAGCTGTTTCCTTTTTTCTCAGTGAAGATGATCTGAGACAGAAACTGAGCTTGTGAAGAGGGACGTGAGGTCTGTGGCCTGCACGCAGCCTCACAAACGTTCAGACGAGCAGATCCTGGGTCAGATTGTGGATACAGATGCATTGTTAAAGTTTTTTTTTTTTTTCAACCTCTGCAGTTTGATTAACTTAAAACTTCTTTGACAAACTGTTCAATTCTGTTTTCTTGTCCTTTGTGGCCAGTCTCACTCTTCAAATGTTATTACAGCAGAGTGATGAAAAACAAACTCTGTTATCTGTAAACACTATTTGACCTGAATCTGCTGTCAGCAGCCTCGCACTGGGTTCCTACACAAGTCTGCAGAACCTCAAAGCATCTAAAGTGATTAAAAATATGTAGGAAAAAAAGTCTCTAATTTCAGGCATTTCCCCTTGGATCACCCACGCAGGCGTTTTCATTTATTTTGGGCTGATAAGACGTCTTTTCAGGTGTGTGGGAGCGCACACAAAAAGTGCTAGATTGACATTTCCATTACTGTCCTGTAAGTTATACCTGGTAGGGCGAGACTGTCGACTTTATTTAAAAGAAGACGAGCCTCCAACGACCCCCTGCCATGTGCGCTGACATATTGTGCATTTGGAGCCAAAGTCTGCGCTGTAGGGATCAGCTGGTGGAGCGGCGTTATTGACATCCCGCCCCTCATTAAACTTACCGATAGTATCCTTACATGTAGGTGGGTTCAGTCCACATAAGAAACGGATTCTTGTCTTGTTGTTTGTCATGTTTGCTCTCACCGTTCCACCTCTACTCTGCTAATCCTGTGCACACCACGCTACAGAGCCGCATTTGTCCACAGAGACGTCAATCATTACGTTACTTCCTTTGTTTAAGCATCAGATGACTCATAAAACTAAACTTATCCGAACAGTGAAACCACAGGCACGGCAAGAGATGAACCTACAACCACAGAAACAATGTTTGAGAAAGAATTATCTGACGTGTGTTTTGGTTTTCTAGTTCGACCCTTGTCCCATGTGGTAACATGGAGGAGGCGGAGCTGTACTGGAGCCGGTCAGTCGGCGGAGCTTCAAATGTTTTGGCTTAAGTTTTGGGGGAGCTGTCATGTCGCTCATCTTCTTATACAGTCCATGGACATGACTAAATTAAACTCATGTCGGCTTCTTCCCGTTAATAACTAGTTAAAACTCTGATCTCATTTGATTCAGATGTGAGCTCAATGAATTAGTTCAAACTGTGATACACCTTTGACGTCAGTAATCGGATGAAGTTGGGTCGGTGTGTTTCTGTCTGCAGCTCATCCTGAAAAGACCTTCACTCAGCCACATCATCCACAGGCTGGGTTTAGTCCGCTACAGCCGTGCCAAGCTGTGAACACGTGTGTTTTCACTGCAGCCTCACAGCAGGGGGCGGCTGGTCCTGCTTGATAGGACCACAGCCAGCCTGTGACGGTCTCCTCCCTCTTTTCTTTGTGCTCTATTGATGGCTCAGCTTGTGTTGTTGTGTGGGATAGAAATCATGCTGTGGTGGGCTCCATACATTTCTGGTCTCTAACTGAGTCTATGTGGTTTGGAGGTTAGTGTCACTTCTTCGTTTCTGTTTTACCTTACAAAATGGAAATGACTCAACTTTCAATTAGCATGCAAAGAGGTGGAGCTGAGGCGGGTAAGCCCTCTGACACACAGCTCCAACGGGCCCAGCTGTCAGTTAAATCAGTTATAATAAAGAAATCACCCCGGTACAGGTTTTGACACCAAAATGGATTTTGAACGAGAATCTAAACACGTTTATTTCTACTGTAAAATGTCCCCAATGAGGATTCCTTGTTTAAAAAAATGCACCTTATTTTCTTCAATCCCAAGCCCTCTTACTCGGGACCCCTTAGAACGAGCACAAAACAAACCTTCACTCTGTCCAGAGAAAGCTGGACTCTGATTAAAATCCTCCGCCTCTCTGTTTGAATGTTAACGCATGAAAGCCTCAGCCCGGTTTGGTCAACATGAACTTTACGTGTGTGCGCTGAGCTCACGCTGCATTGAAAGCATTCCTGGAGTCCGAAAGTTCAGATTTTCCAGATGATTACGGCTCCGTTTTCATTTTGGAGCTGCCCGGATGTGTAGTGGCCCCTGAGCTCTTGGAAATGTCCGAGAGGGACTGTGGAAGTTTTGCAAAGGGAAATGTGTGGGAACCCTGTACACCGTCTGCCTCTCGACCCGTGAAAAAAACACGGTCACATTTGTTCTGATTTATAGAAATGAGCAGCTCCCTCTTTACCGCCTGTTTCCAAGCCTCAAACTTTAGCGGGTAACTTTACACTGACCTTATTTCAGCTTTTCTTTGCATCCAATCGGTAGAAATCTGCAACAAATGCATATTTAATAACCGTAAATTAGTAACTGGAGATCCCCCCCAACACTGGCAGCGTTAATAAGTGTTTGAAACGCTTCATGCAGAGGTTAAAGCGTCAGAATAAGGTCAGTGTAACATCGGGCTCTACCCTCTTTCTTTGGTTCTGTATCTCTTTGTACAGCGGCATTATATATACTGAGGAAGTAGTTTGTTAATATGTATAATTTAGCAGTTGCTGTTTTTCTTTGTAAATATTGAGAAAGTATTGTGAATGACACTTGTTGAATGGTTTTAAAGAATCATTTATGGCTTTTCTAAATGTGACTGCAGTACATAGCATATTTTGTATGTCTGAGCGCAGTGCAAAGACGAACAAGCATTACTAGAAGCTGATGAAACTACGTGTAAAACTTGAGGATAATAGCTAACTGAACTTGTAATTACTGATGTACATAAAAGAATGACAGAACATTTTTGTCTATTATTAAATGTGAAAATCCACCCAGCGTCGTTTGCCTTCATAAACCCAAATTTAAACTTCTCCTTTAGAGTTTGTTTGTATCTTCCTGCAGTGCCAGAGGGGGCGGTGCACCGTGTCTGTTAAGAAGTCTTTCAAGTAAGTATACTGGAATTCAAAGGGTTTCCTTTTTTTGGTGTGACAACAAAAACAAGCGCCATCGGCAGCCCCTAGAGGCACCGATGTTCACCTTGCAATGCACAATGTTGGAAATAGTTCAGGGTGTTGTTTTAGAATGAAACATTATCGTGTGTTCGTGCACATGCCAACCTGCTTTGTGGAAAAAGTTTTTCCCAGATTTGGCAGCAGAGGAAACTTTATGAGGTGTCCAAATTGGAAAGAGTCCGGCCTCAAGGGAACAGACGTCCTCTAAAAGTTTCCACAGCAGCAGTAACTGAATAATAACTAAAGAAAGTGAACAAACTATTAAAGCTTCGGACATTCGCCGACTTTCAGTTAAAAATGTTCAGTTATCTATCACTCTCATAAACGTATTCAGTCATTGTCTGAAACAGTCTGAAAAGGGCTAACGATAAAGTGTGTTCACTTACTCCACAGGCTGCTGATACACACTTAACATTTCCTGTGACAGCTTCACATTGAAAGCATTCCACGAGCACACAGCAGTGTCTACTGAAATGTTTATGGAAAGGCATTCATTGTGGATTATAAAACATAAAGTTGAAATTGTGAACTAAACGCAGTGCCAGGTGATCTCTTGACAAGTGCTGGACGTTTGGAGGGTTGTTCCCCTGGGAGCATGAACGTGCCCCAAAATGTTTCTTATTCTCACATGACTAGTTTATTGTGTCGAGGTGAAACCTTTGGCCTGCTAGAGGGGACTGTAGGAGCTAAAGGGAAGGTCAGGGGGTCAACACAAATGAAGGTCACGCCTGTCGTCAGGAGTTTTTTGAGGTTATCGATTTTTAAGAAGTTTGACAGAGTTGTTCTATCAGAGGGAAAGCTCAGGGGTTCAACAAAAACCTTTAGAGCTCAGGGGTTATAAATATCTGAGCCAATGCTGCTGTCAAAAGGTCGAAAACATTACATCATGTCCTTTTCTGATCAATTCCTTTAAGTCAATGAAAAATTCACGAGCTCAAGGGAAGTTCATGCCATGCTTAGTTTAACAAGTCCTCCAAACCAGAGGACACAGATCTTTTGGTTTTACCAACTAATGCAAACCATTGGAGCTATTCACACTTCACCAACAAGACCACGCTATTGTAAAGTAATACGCTAAAGGCTCAAGTTGGGGGGTAAATCGGGGTGGAGGTAGCTGGAGCTGTGGAGGGGAGGGCGGTCGAGACTGGGGGGTACATCACAGTGGCACAGTGTCCCATCACTGCCCAAATACTTGATTTGAACATAAGCCCCGCCTCTGACAAGGCAATAAGCCATACAAAATTTAGGATTTTGGGGTGGCACCTGGGGTGGCCAATCAGATTTCAAGTGGGGTCCATGCCCCCTCTGGCCACGGGCCGTGATGAGAAAGGGTATGAAATCCTTAGTGTCATGACAATTTGTCTCGCTCCTGGCATGACAACCACTTCAGTGTAATCTTTCCTCAGTCTAAACAACAACACTGTTGGACCTCAGCCCGACATCAGTCTGCTCAGTGTGAATCACGATGTCTCACTCTGGATTAAAAGTTCAGGACAAAAAGTTTTCCCCCCTGGTGGTTTGTCAGAATGTGACACACCGCACCCGTGTGCTGCTCCAAGTTGGATAAAACACACAAATACAAAAAACAAACGTTGGGAATAATTATTTGTATACACTTTTCCTCGGGCTGGTTTTTCAAATAATCGCTGCTATTTTTAAGCTGCTGTTGATGTTTGCAGCCCTCCAGCTACGCAGCGGCAGGAGAGGCTGAGCTGCTGTGTTCTCACCAACCAGCAGTTATTCATCAGCACTCAGACTACAGCTCTCTTTTCTGTCTTTCTGACTTTCTTAACACGTCCCTCCCTTTCGTCTCCCTCACCCCTTTCTGTTTCTCTTAGTTCCCTTTTTCTTTCTCACTTTCTCCGTTTCTTGTTACACATCTTTTCATCTTTCCCCTTTTGCATCCTCGGCTCCTGCTTCTCCAACCTGCACTACAACTTTTTCTTCACTTCTTCCTCTCTTCCATTTGTTGCGTTTTCTTTTATGCACCCACTCTCTCCCTCTTTGCCTTCATCCCCTACCTCTCTCATCCCTCCATCTGTTGTTTGTTTTTTCTCTTTTGTCTCTCCTACCTTTAGGCTGCTTCCTCTCACCTGTTGCTCCCCCTTCATCCCCTCTTTCTGTAACTGTCATCTCTCCAACTTTTAACATCTCTTTTCGTCACATCATCTTCTGTCTCTCTCTTACTTTATTCTCTTATATCCCTCTTTCCTCTTCCATCTCTACTTCCTTTCTTTTTGTCTCTCTATACTATAACTCTTCTCCCCCTCTTCCCTCCTTTTCTTTTTGTCCTCCATCTTTGTTTAATCTGTTACAGGCTCTTCTTTTTATTTCCTCCCTCCCACCCGTTTGTCCTCACTGATCCATCTCACCTCTTTCCCTTTGTTTGTTCTTTCTCTCCCTGTCCTCCTATCCTTGGATCCTTTTCTTGTCTCTCCGCCTTCCTTTGTCTCATTTTGTCTTTTTATTTCTATCTTTTCTTACTGTTTCCCATCCCCTACCTCTTTTTCTCATTCCCCACTTCCCTTGCAAATCTACAATTCACTTAGCAGACGCTTTTTATCCAAAGCGATGAACATCAGAGAGTAAGTTCAACACAAGTAAGGATCCAGAGAGGAGGTTACAACGTCAGTAAGTGCAAACAAACAGCTTTAAGTCTGATCGGACACACAGGTGAAAACCATTGTCGTCATCATCATCATGAAGGGCGTAGGTTTTCATAAAGAGCTGGGTCTTTAGCTTTTTCTTAAAGGTGCAAAGGGACTCTGCAGATCGGATGGAGTTCGGTAGTTCGTTCCACCACCAGGGGGCGACAGAGGAGAAGAGTCTAGCTCGGCACTTGGGGCCCTGTTGTGAAGGTTGGATCAGACGCCTTTTATTTGCACTTCCCTCTTCGGTCCCCTTGTCGGTTTTTCTCATCCTTTTTTCATTTGACACCTTTCCTCCTGTTCTCTCATTTTTACACTTTCCTCATTTTCACTTACTCACTTGACGTTCTTTCTTTCTTTCTTTCTGTTTTCTAAAGCTTGCTTTGTTGTTTTTCCAACTTTTTCTACTATACCTCGTCATCCCTGCCTTTCTCCTTTTTCACTCTCTCACTTTTCATTTCTGATCGTTTAACTTTCTCTCCTCTTTCACTGCTCCCTCCTCTTTACTTCTCACTCTCTCTCTTCTGTTGAATCTCCGCTCCAGCCTTCCTTCCTACCATCTATCTTACTCCTTCTTTCACCCTTCTCGATCATTTTCTCTCCCTCTTCTCCATCTGGCTGCCTCCTCCACATTCCTCTCTGCCTCTCCTTCTTTTTGTTTCCCTCTCTCCACCATCGTGTGTGACCCTGTTTTCCCTCCCGCCCCGCCTCAGGAGCTGCAGTTCGCTGTAAACAGATGATTAGGTGCTGCCCTTTGATTCCAAGTCTTTGACTAAATCCATCCTGATCATCCTGACAGCCTGCTCTCTGCTGCTCTGTAGCAGTTGGCTGATAATGAGCCTCTTATTTTCTTTTTTTCCCTCCTTCACATTATGATGTTTATGAAACCATCCTCCTCCCTCCTCCCTCCTCATCCTCCGAGTCTAATTCCCGAGTAAGCAGAGAGTGTTTGCAGACTTTACATGCGTCTTCCCATTTTCAGGTCATGCAGTCTTTATTGGGTTAACCCAAACAGTCTAATAAAATTATCTCCCTTCAGCTTTGATTCAGTCGGGTTTTTTTTCCTTCATTTTTTCTGCAGAGCTGTCAGTGGCAATAATGTCTGTAAAAAAAAAATCCCTCGTCGTATATTAAATTTGCTGAACAAAGGTTACACGAGGAAATGTAATTCTCAAACATGCTGCATTTGTGTTTTCTCGTTGCAGGCTTTCTCTTTTTTTTGGCTTCCTCCTCTCTCATCTTGCTGACAGCATTAGACACATTATCACAATTAGTAAACATTTCTCCGAGGAGCTGCTCCCATCTAACCGCCCCCGCTCCATCCTGTATACTGAGCTGTCACAGTCAGACTTATTGTGCTGTTTTCCTCCTCACTTCTTGTAATGTTTCACTCAAAACATCTGCAGTAAAACCAGAGAAGAAAAGAAAACCTGGTTGCTAATGCTCAGTAGGAACGCCAAAACAAAAACATGTGTCATTCAAAATACGGGTGTCATCTAGGAAGTTTCTTAGACGACAAAATGGCCCCAATTTGACAGCAAGACAGTTTAATTTATCTGGGAATAATTAGACGTTGACAAAATAATCCCATCACTGATTTTTCAATCAGCCTCGTGTTGAACAGCAGATGGAGATTGTCCATCAATCAGGGAGATGTTTATTTTTCTCTTAGCACGTTCCTCCATGTTGGCTTTTAACTTAGAAGTTAAAGCTTATGATAAGATATGTTTCTGTTTGATGAGATATGAAGGTGTGATACGATGGGACACGAAATAACATGAAATTATGATGATATCATGAGGATACAATACGCTGTGATACACTACCATATCGTTTCCAATACTATATGAAACGCTACACTACAATGCGCTACATACCGTTATGATACGCTACAATGCGATACATAACGTTATGATACGCTACGCTACGATACATAACATTATGATGCGCTACGCTACGATACATAACGTTATGATGTGCTACGCTACGATACATAACGTTATGATGCGCTACGCTACGAAACATACCGTTATGATGCGCTACGCTACGATACATACCGTTATGATGTGCTACGATACAATACAAAACTTAATGATACACTACGCTACGATACATACCGTTATGATGCGCTACGCTACGATACATACCGTTATGATGCGCTACGCTACGATACATACCGTTATGATGCGCTACGCTATGATACATAACGTTATGATGTGCTACGATACAATACAAAACTTAATGATACACTACGCTACGATACATACCGTTATGATGCGCTACGCTACGATACATACCGTTATGATGCGCTACGCTACGATACATACCGTTATGATGCGCTACGCTATGATACATACCGTTATGATGTGCTACGATACAATACATAACTTTATGATACACTACGCTACGATACAGTACATTACGTTATGATATGCTATACTATAATATGCTACATACGGTTATGCTATGCTACATTCCAATACAATACGTTAAGGTACGATATGATGTAATATGATATGAAAAGATATACGATATGATATGATACAATACAATGTGATACAACACGTAACAGTACAATATGACTGGATGTGACACTCTAATATTATACCATAGTAATGTAATATGATACAGTACAATAAAACACCACCCTGGACGATGGGATCTTTGTTTGTTTGTTTGTTTATTTTGGATCCCCATTAACTTCCGCATAGCGAGAAGCTATTCTTCCTGAGGTACGCAGTTTTTCACTGTGACAATACATTTTACACATCAATACTCTTTTCACACTACGCAAAATTTTCCATAACATGCATCATATCGACAATAACTAAAGAAAAAATATATGTGATACAGGATGTGATACGATGTTTGATAGAGATACAACACGATGTCCCTGCCTTTGTGATTGTGTGCCCTGCCCTCATTGTGTTCACCTGCGTCCTGTTAGTCACACCTGTCTTGATTACCCCAGTGTGTACCCCACTTAGCCTCCTGCTCCAAAGTGACCCTGATGACTGATGAGTTTTATTTGGTTTAAATGATGGTTTTTAAACATTCTCCCTTTCCTGTTGTTACCTGATGAACTCTAGTCCTGAAGTATTTAACAATGTTGTTTCTATTGTCTGAGTCCATGTGCCTGTGTTTCTATATGTTTCTTATTTTCACCTGGCTGCAAAACAAATTTCCCCTCGGGGACAAACTAATCAAAGTTGAAGTTTAAGGCTTTCAAAGATCCTAATATTGTGATTTTCCAGCCTTAAACTCAACAAGCCTCTATTTACCGCCACTGTAAAATAGTTTTTAAATGTGTTTAAATATCTAAGCCCTAACAAAAAGCAAATCTCTGATGTATTCTGAATCTATTAGTATTTCTAACCCTGCTTAACACTTGAGATTAGACCAATGTTCTGGCTCAATATTGGCCTTTAATTAAAATCCTTCACCTAATCATCGGCTGTGTTGTAGCAGATGAAAAAGTCTCCTCCAGACTGCGGTTTAGAGAAAACATGTTATTAGTATTATTATTATTTTTTAACAAGTTTTCTGCTCTCTGAGAAATTGTGATTATGTTGTGCCACAAAAAAATGAACAAATGACACGGAAACACGGCTGCCTTAAAGGGACAGTTCAACGAACTCTGTGAAAGATTTATACGGAAAGTTCAACATAAAACGTTACGATACAACACTTTACAATAAAATATGTCAGAATGTGATATGTTATGTATGACATACAAAGTACTGTAACCACATACCACATTTAACTGTTACAATCCGGAGAAAGTTCAGAAACTCTATTTAAGATGTTTCAAACTCCATATTTGGATCGTAAGTCAGTTCCATGTTCCTGAAAAAAGGCGACGCCTGTGAGCTAGTTCAGGCCGTCAACTCGAGCTGCGCTGATTTCACACTAGACATGCGTCATGCTCATCAATCACCTGACAACGCCTCCTTCCAATTAATTCCGACCTGCAGCAGTACTGGACTCTCGCTCAGACCCGTCACCTCCGCCCCTGCATCCACCTGTGGGCTCCGACTGGGAGGTTTAAGATATCATCCCATCACTCCTCAAATTTCTGCATGTAGATTAAAACTGCGAGGAGTGATAAGCCTAGACGCCGAACACAAACTATGTTCTGCTGGGATAAAAAATTTTAAACGATACAAGCATGAGTTGTCTAACTAAACGCCCTTTTTTGGTCCCTCTTGCATTTTAAATACAGTTTTTTTTCACCAGGAATGAAGAGACACTCACATAATTTTACACTAGCTGAAGAGAGGACTATGGAAACAAGAACTGTCACAAGCCGGGGAAAGTTCAGAAACTCTTATTTAAGATGTTTCAAACCCCACATCAACATCTTAAGTCAGTTCCATGTTTCTGAACTCGGGTTTCCTGGTGAAGCCTTTCAACAGCAGCCGAGGAGCCCACAGCTTCAGTATGTGGGACAGCAGGAGGCCCGTCCCACATAGCTGCTGACCCAAAACAAGGAAACTGGGCCCAATTACAGCCTCCATATGTAAAGCACAGGTGGCAGACGTACAGCTGGAGACTTACTTTATGAAAGGATGACGGCCTGAGCCTTTTGCTTTCGAAAAACAAATATGGTGGGTGAGATTATGAGTCAGTGATTTTCAAACAACATAAGTTCATTTTGGCCACTTTTTTCGATATTTTCTGGACCCACATATGTTATTTTTTCTCCCACTTGCAGCCGTATTTTTCACAGCAGCTGCCTCACAAACATGCTCCCTGCTCTCTCGCCTTAAGGTACACAGTAGGTTATAAGACATATAAACTGGAGCTGGCTTTGTTTACACCATGGGGTCTCGTTTATTAAAGTTTCTGATGCTGAAGTTTGTGCTCAAAGTTAGACTTTGGAATGTTTTGATGTGTGAGTTAGCCTCTCTGGTGATTTTCTCCGTCACACTTGTGAAAAGTCAAACTTTTGTTAGAGTCTTTTTTGTCATTACCAAATATAGACATAATGTTTCTATTTATTCAGATATATGCATAAGAGGGACAGAGCCACCCTTGGTCTCCGCCTCTAGATTGTCAAAGCTCTTTGCTCCGGCTGAGCACAACTTCACCTCGAGCAAGGAGAGAGAGAGCGAGCAGCTGCAGTCCTGCACTCACAGAGCACCACAGTCACATTCTTTGCCTCACCTGTGTTTCGTTTCACCCTCACCGCTGACTGTGCAGCTCTCTGTGGATGAATTTGTGTGCGAGGTTGTTGAATTTGTGCACAAAGAGTTTATTAATTTATTAATTTGCATGTGTGAAACAATATTTTTGCACGTTGATGTGTTTAATTGCTCTCTCCAGTTTTGATATGAATCTGATTCCATAGAGTTGATGTGGATGGATCTAGGAGGGTCGTCAGCTGATACCTGCTCAGGTGAGAAGGCTGGGCCTGCTGCTGTCACCTCAGCCTTTCCTTTGTTTGGTTTGGTCTGCACTCATAACCTACATCACACATTTTCACTCACAAGGACATTTCAGACATGACCCATTCTTCATACTTCCATCCTACAGTACTTATTGCAGGATACAATTCATTATTTGCATTTAATAAAGATAATGTGACTGCTTTATCTGTGTGTGGCCTCCCTCTTTATTGCCAGCTCTGAGCGAGATGGTAACAATAGATATATAAACACAAATATACATAAATGAGTACATTTCAGTTTGTATATAGATATATAAACATGAATGTATATATGTATGTATGAATATACATACATATATACAGGCATACATTTATACATATATAGATTCTGTCTTACAAATATACAGAGATACATACATAATCAGAATAAGAAATACTTTATTGCCAACATACATATTAATATATTCATACTTTCATACATACTTCCCTGAAGTGTGTGTGTGAGAATGTGCCTGTAGGTGTGTCTGTTAATCAGGTGCTGATACAGGTGCTGTCTCTGATTGAGAAGTTCAACTGAAGTTCCTACTTCCTGATTGGATTGAGCCTGACATCACAGCTTTTAAATCTCAGCTGCTTCAGTCGACATACATACATACATACATACATACACACACACACACACACACACACACACACACACACACACACACACACACACACACACACACACACACACACACACACACACACACACACACACACACACACACACACACACACACACACACACACACACACACACACACACACACACACACACACACACACACACACACACACACACACACACACACACACACACACACACACACACACACACACACACACACACATACATACATACATACAGTACATACATACATGCACACATACATACATACAAACATACATACATACAAACATACATACATACATACATACATACATACATACATACATACATACATACATACATACATACATACATACATAATGCATACATACAAACATACATACATACATACATACATAATGCATACATACATAATGCATACATACAAACATACATACATACATACATAATGCATACATACATACATACATGCATAAAAACATACATGCACACATACATACATACAAATATACATACATACATGCATGCATGTATGCATGCATACATAATGCATGCATACATACATTTATTCATGATTTGATCATCTGCTTCACACGTGTCATTTAAACAACTGCTATGTTTAAGTATCCGTCATGCCTTACATCACTGGAAAGCTAGATTCTTGTGATTCGGACCATTTAAACTATTTCAAGTTTGATCCAACACGGCAGCCACAATCTACGCATCTGTCAGACAACCACCATCAATTTTTCTTATCGTCTGAAGGTCGACTGAAGCCTACTCCTCCAGTCTTGATATTCCAACAAAAACAGTCCTGCTGCATCACCAACAGTCCCTGTGATCCAAATCCAGTGAAAGATTTATTCCAAACACATTCATGAAGATTCACTGATTGCTTCAAAATGTCCACTGTAAAAGTGTTAAAAAAACACTTTTCTATGTTTACATTTGAGACTATACCAAGCAAACATCAGGGTAACAAGAATATTGAGGGATAACACTCGTGGAGTTTAAAAACAGGCCGATAGAAAAGATGTAAACCAAACATGTAAAGATATAAAATAAGGCAAGTAAAATCACGAGACGTTTCAAAGTAAAACTTCAATAATCTTTATTGTATTTGGATGGCAGCAGAGAATGATATCTTAAAACCTGGGCAAATGAAACCAAACATATCTGCATGACTGTGATTTGAGTGTACTGTCCCTTTAACACAGTCCTTACAACCCCGGTCAAAAGGTTTTCTCCATTATGCAGAACATGAACAGACAGAATCCAACATCTCTTGTGCTGTTGGGACGATATTATGAGCCACTTCCATGAGCTCTTTCAGGTCCAACTTGAATCAGAACGTGTCATTTTCATCCAGGGGTTGAGACATTAAGCAGATGTTGTGTTATTAAGTAATGGAAAAGTGAAACAAGTGGGCGTCTCTTCATATAACTGATACCAATGGCGGCATTGAAATGACACATTCCTTTATAAGAGCGTGTGCTGCGAACCAACCTGGACTTTTTCAATCTAAAAACTTTCTGGAGACACGTCTGCTCAAAAGCCAGAGCTGTACTTATTCTTAAACCCTCTGGTGTCCCATACCGAGTGAAGAGTCCCAGCAGGTGGCGGGCCAGCACGGGTCACCACCTTCATCTCACAACTCTCTGGAAGGATGGACGCATGCGTTCACGCATCAAAACCCGCACCGTCTGTTTTCCATCAGTCCTCGCTGCGACGGCAATGCCTGATCGGTCACAAACGTGTCGATATATATCTGTTTTCTCTGCGGCAAAGTCCACGTACATTTAAAAATATAAACTTGTTTCCTTCTCTTGTTGCTCCACCAAAAACCACATGATTTTTTTTTATACATTTCTGAAGAGGAACAAATGGAAATGTTGGCGAGGCGCTCAGACTTAAAGCTGAATGAATGACTTTATGACTTCCAAAGCGACTGATGGCTTATCAACAAACTCAAACAAAGTGAAGGCTAAAGAGTTTAGGTCCTCGTTTAACTGAATAAACTATTTCACAGACTTTTGGACGTCAAAAGTCGATAAACAGCTGATGTTTTTTCTCTACTTATAATCTTTATTTGGAAACAAACTCTTCATCCGACCACTTCAAAGACGACAGCGAACAAATTCACCGTGAGTCGACTCGATTATAACGTGTGCTTGTATCTAACACTCTGGGAAATAAAATGATCTAATAAAAAATACAAATGTGGCGTCATAATAATGAGCAAAGCTGAATGAGCATAGCGCTGCATGTGGGACAAACACACACAAATCCATCTTAAATCTTGTGAAACACTTCATCACAGTTCATCTGAGAGAAAAGTCTTTACATTGAATATTTTTCTTTTACATCAAGGAATGTTGAGGGACAAAATAAAACATTTTTTTGTTTAGTTTTATATATTTTTATATAGTTTTCCTTCACCGCAGCCCCAGTGTCTCTTCACTGTACACCTTCATTCAGGTCCTTCTTGAAGTAGCTTGGACGATATTTTCCGATGAGTAAAGTCGGCGTGTGTGTGTGTGTCAGTTTGTGTTTGGGCAGACGTGAAGCAAAAAATGAGGTGTGTGTTTCCTGTTTTTCATTCCCACCCTGCGGTGCAGTAGCTGCACCCTCTCTGGACATCATCTGAAGGGCGTGAGCTGCACAACACATCTGCTCAGAGTCATGATTCACAAAAAGAGATAAAGTGTGATTTTTGTGAGGGGAGTGGGGCGGGACAGAGTTGCCCCTTTCCCCCCTTTTTGACACGTAGAAATGGCTATCTTTCTCTCTCCCTCAAACCCACCCTCCTCCCCAGGTCTGGAGTTTTGTCCATGGAGGCCAGGTTGAGCGAGGCCTCTTATTGGTTGGAGAGAATCAGCACAAACAGGCAAACAAGGCCCAGCATCAGCAGCAGGGACAGGCGGAAGGGCTCGGCTCCGCGGTCTGACAGGCCCGGAGAGGGAAGGGTGGAGTCTTCCTCGTCGCCCCACAATCTGTCGTTCTCGTTTACCTGAAAGAAAGCAGACACATGTTGACATAAGTCATCCTTTCTTTTAGCCAGTGTAAGATTGTGAGTTTCTTCAGGGGCACAGTCTGAGTCTGTGCAGAGTCTGTGCTCACATATCGCATCATTCCAACTGCAATGTCTCAGACAATAAATCCTCGCAGAGGGTAGTGAGGGGAGCAGAGAGGATCGCTGGCATCTCTAACCTCTGTCCAAGAAAATCTGCTGTACAATATTCATGTACTGGACACTTTAAATGTTTATTGCACTACTTATCTATCCACCTTATTTAAACTGGTTGAAGAGGAGGAGAATATGTGACCTTTAAATCTTCTTTAGTGAACACACTAGACAATCCACCTCTGTTCATCAATCTGTGTTTCTGAAACATGTCATTGGGCTCAGGGACTGATTTGTGTTTTGATATTGTTTATATTCTTTTTATTGATGTCATATTGTTAGCTACTGTGTTAAGTTAATAAGAGATTCCCAGAGAAACGCTTCCTCACTCTGCCTTAAACTCTGCTGCATTGTTAAATAACAATAAAGTTTGATTTGATTGATTGTATAAATGTGGTGGTCGAGTGAATCGTTGACGACGAACAACCACAGCTCATAAATGATGTGCTCACACTGTACGAGTGAAATCAGGTAGGAGCATTGAAACTCCCACAGACAGAAGTAGAAGTCAGATCTATGTTTATTTCAGGTGTGTCATATGCACGGCTCAAACATCGACGAAAACACTCACTCAGCATCACCATCAAACACAAGCTAACTAGCACGCTAAATGACAACAAATATTTCCTGTCAGATGGAAGTCTGCAGATATTTCCTGCCAATGTGTCTCTTTGCTTGTATGTGCAGTGATAGGAGGGGAGAGACACATCAAACAGGCATTCCTGCTGTTGCCATGGTGCTATTGGACACCGTCTGACTGTTTGTGCAGCTGCAGCAATTAGGAAAAACAGTATCTAAATCTAAGACTCAGATCATGGCTCTACTTTCACTGTGTGTATGTAGTCGTACGACCAAAATTTCAACATGCAAGAAATTCATCAAATCCCTATGGAGCTCAGATCGGGATGTGATTGGCCCCGTTTGGACCAGAGCAGGTAGGCGGTTTTAAGGCGCCCCCACACGGCCGTTTTGGACGCCCCTCGGTTTGCCAGATATGAGAGCAGTTATCAGGTCAAACCAACAGGTGTTGCAGCGATGGAAGCGGGCAAGAGAACTGGTTCAGATAGAAGTGATTGTACCCGACCTAAAAAGCCTCTGCATGTTTCTAATAAGCTCCACGAGCAGAAACGTGCTCAAACTAGGATCAATATTGGAGATGCTTTTGAAAAATGGAGAGAGGTTAGAACGCAGAAAGGTTTACAGACCGATGCAGAGCTGGCTAAACACTGAAGCTTCAGTGTCCACCACATGGCAACCTGCGTGAGCATCGAGTCTAGAGAGGAAGTCAAGCTTTGTCAAGTCTGTCCTCAATAGGAGAAAAAAACAACAATTAAAATGTTTGTTGAATGGAGGTCCGATCAGTTCTGTTGCGTTTCAGAGAGGTGGGGAATCTCAAAGCTGATCAGCTTTCATGACAGCGTCAAGTTGATTTGTCACTCAAGTTGAAATGATATAATAGATTGTTAGCTGCACTGTTCATAGACTATGAGCCAGACGGTGTAACGAGCCAGTACGTCGTTACACCGGATTGCTGCTTTTGGTTTCCATATGAAACCGTTTTTCTGCCCACTCCGAGGACTGCTGAAACATAATTGGTCAACTCAGCTCGGACCACAAACGTACTACAAAACAGCAACAAGAATTCTCCCCATGCCTAAAAATCCAGATGTTTTTTTTTGTAGAATCTGTAAAGAGAAGTTATGACTGGACAGACTGGATGCAAATCTTGGATTAGACACATTTGTCAGAGCAAATTTAAAATGAGCTGCTGGATTCATCTGTTTCTAAGTCTAGGTGAAAATTGGATTGAAAATTATCTGTGATACAAGACCAGGGTGAAAATTGGATTTTAAAATGCCTTAACACCCCCCCCCCCCCCCCGTTATCTTTTGCCTTGAGGGACTCCTGTTCCTCACAGGAGATGATCTCTGTCAGAAATATTACAAATTAAAAAAGAGTGAAACTGGGAAAGTAGAAAAGAAGAAACGACTTCAAACTTAAAATGGAAACAAAATCACGAATACAAAATAATTGTTTGATTGTTAAAGCTTCATCGTTAAAGGTCACATATCCTCCTCCTCTTCAGTGTAAATAAGTCTCAGAGCTCCCCAAAACATGTGTGTGAAGTGTCTTGTTCTAAATCCACTCTGATCCTGTATTTGATCATGCCTATAAACCCCTCTATTTCAGCCCTGCTCAGAACAGGCTGTTTCTGTGTCTGTAGCTTTAAATGTAAATGAGCTGTGTCTGACCACGCCCCTCTCTGGAAGGGCTTGGGTGGCTCGGGCTTTCTCGCTCCATGCCCTATTGTTTACAGTGAGAAGGCAGACTCAGAGGGCAGAACAAACACCTAGCTGTGTGAGTGTCACCCACCTGGGGGAGGGGCTACTGCCCTTTGTGATGTCATGAAGGTAAAATCTCCAAACGGCCTGTTTGAGCACACATTTTCTGAAAAGTGGAGCAGGTAAAAGACGGAGAGGATGGACTTTTCTCATGATTGGGGGGTTTGTAGACCGACTAGGGACACATATTAGTGTTAGTGAAACATGGTGAAGTGTTTTTTGTTAATATGTGACCTTTAAAGATCATTAAAGATGTTCTTTACTATCTAAGCTTTTTAGCCAGCAAAGAGAGGAGTGTATCATGTATCAAACAAACCAAAGTTTTCTTAATGAGGTGTAGGTAAATTAAACTGATCATGACTCACAGTCTTCACACACGATGGAACAGCCAGATGTGATCGACATGCTCTGCGATATTTAAAGTGATCATTTTAGTTTTAGTTGAATAATCCCTGACTGTCAGATTCAAGGTGTTTGAATCCAAAAGCAAACGACGGAAGTCATAGACCAGTTAAATGGTTTTGTTTGGAAATATTGCATATTAATGGGGATAAATAATTGAGATGAATAGATTGGATGAATCCTTGTTACTCACTTGGTTTCACAGTGTGTTGGTTGCAACGTACCTGAGAGTAAGCTGCTGTGTGTGTGTGTGTGTGTGTGTGTGACATGTGCGCTTCACCTGGTGTCTGTGGACGTGAGAGCGCTCATAGGTAGCCATCAAATGTGTAGTGTTTCTCTTTACTTGTTGGTTAGACGGCGGAGAGCGACAGTTTTCCGACCACATCTCTGTTCAATCAGAAGACGTCTTATGTTTTTATTTAACTGGAAAAGTCAACCGGAGTTCATCGGTTATAAATTGCTTCAGTTATTGCAGCCGTTTAATCGAAGTGTGTCGGCAACTCCTCACCTAACCTCAGCTGGCTAAAGTAAGGACTTTGATTGGTCATTTCACCGACAGTCACAGGAAATGCGTCAGGATGTTCGTGTGATGAGAGGACAGCTGACCGGAGCTCATTAACTGGTTTAATTATCTCCGGTGTCAACAGTGACTCTTTATCTGATCCTTAGGTCATGCTGCACCATCAGGTAAAGACATGTCCATGTTCAACAAAGTGTCATCTCCCTGTTTACTTTTCCATAATATTACGCTACAGACTGCTGAAACAAGCGTGGGTCGAGGCTTTCAGGGACTCGAGGCGAGAATACGTAATTTGGGCTTTTGGCCCTTTTTCTTCAGCGCTCCCTGTGGAAATCAGTAAGTGGCTTAGTTATACGTTCAGCATGTGAAGATTATTCTATCTGTTGGCACATTGTCAATAATGTTATCTGCTGCATTCTTCTTATGGTCCCATTAGGAGAAAATATAAGGGAGCAGATTTTTTCTTCCTGGAGTGGCTTCAATTATTTACACATTTGTCCCTGTTATTAATATGTGTGTATGTTTCGTGCTAAACAGCCCGTCCACATGAAAATGTATGATCAACAGAGTTTAATTGTGTTTGCTCGACTTGTTCACTGTATGGATCACATTAATGATGTTTACACAACCTGTAGATTCATGAATATGAGACAGCTGAGGTGTTTACACCATAGACTGTATGAAACAAAGTCTCAGTGACGTCACCCAAGATGAGTTTTAAAGCCCAAAGATGGCGGTCACCATGTTAAAAAAGCTGACATAACTGTCTGTCTATCTAGAAACAGGCAAAGAGGTGGAGCTGAGGCGGCCTTAAACTTCCTGACAAACAGCTTCAAAGAGACAACATTTCCATCAACTCAGCCACGCCCCCAATTAAGTACATTTATCCACAAGTCTTAAAGGACAAATGTGCGACTTTTTGATCCAGTAGATGTCGCCGTTGAGCACAAGCATGAAACCAAAACAAACTGCTGTTTGGCCACACCTCCTCCATGATGAAGCCTCTGCTCTCCTCCAGAGACACACCTCCAACCCCCCCCTCCCTCGAGTTTGCACGAAGGAGTCAAGCTCAAGCTGAGGACAAAATGACCTGCATTGTTGTGTTAGCGGGCTAATGTTAGCACACTTTTGCTAGCATGTAGCTTCACATTGCATGTTAATAGACACTGAATGACCGTGAACTAGAAACGCTTACGTGACATCCAAATATCCCTGCAGGAGTAGATGAGTGCCGTCACATTAATATTCACAGTCTGTGGTTTCTACGCAGGCTGCTGCAGATTCCAATATTTAATAACAGATGGTTTCACTTACTTTGCTTTTAATGTCAAGATTTATACCTAGAACATTGAATATTTTACGCTAAGAGGCCCATGTTTACAAATGCAATCACTAAGAAAACAACATTTATATGAAAGTGTTTCATCCATCATTTTCTCATCAGTACTCGTTCTATATTTCCCCCTCCAGTAAAGCTCTGCTATAATATTTAAACGATCAATAGCATGAGCTTATATAAGACAAGTGTGTTTACATTCTCTCTGGCCGCTCGCTTTTAATCGTCTCGACTCTGTTATTCTCATTACCGTGTTTGTTTTATGCTCCACTTTGGGTCCTGAATCCTCTTACGGCTGCACACATCTAATGAACCCTCTGGGATCAATAACGTTACATCCAATCTTAAAGCTTCAAAGCCTG
Organism: Tautogolabrus adspersus; assembly: GCA_020745685.1. Lineage (NCBI taxonomy): Eukaryota > Metazoa > Chordata > Actinopteri > Labriformes > Labridae > Tautogolabrus > Tautogolabrus adspersus. Next base: position 24,834,723 of record CM036552.1, read on the forward strand.
CTTCATTCACTCGCTGCAATCCTCATACATGATAAACACTCATGAGGTGAGTCTACAGAGCGCAGCAGAGCCTGAACATTGCACTGACTTTATCTAAATGTGCTCCAGCATTAGATGCGGTTTGACACACAACATCCTCCGGGTGGGTGGCCCGGGTTCGGATCCGACCTGCGACTCCTTTCCTACTATGTGATTCCTCTCTCTCTCTCTCTCCCTGATTTCTGGCTCTCTCCTCTGTCCTATCTCTAAAAAAAAGCCCCAAAATAAACCTTAAATAATTCAATAAAGTCACATAATTATAATTCACACGTCTTTCATGTTTGTAAATCCAACACTTGATACAAACTTCCCCTAACGTCAGGTTCTGCTTGACCGTGCTGCCTGATTAAAATCATGCTCTGTCCTTTGTTAAGCACATTTTAAGTTGTTCGGTTACTTTTCGTCTTTGATACTGCCCCCTTCAGGTTATTTAATACTTGATTCTTAACCATCATCACTTTTGTTAGTGTGCTTTAAGGACAGGGTCAAGAGATCTTTTTTTTGATGACTGGTCACAGAACCCATGTTGTCAGAAGAAGTGATGCACAACTTACACGTGTCAGTGTAATTGGGCTTTCCCAGCTGCATGTGTGAACACAAACAGCCTCATTTTTCACTCCTGTTTCTCCTGCCAGCGTCCTAGTATTTTTTTCCGCATTAAGTGTGAGTGAGTTGATGTGAGAACCAAGCAGGATATTCTCCGGAGAATTCGCCTCGAGCCAGTGGGAGGGGGATGGACGTTTAATACTGTGACTGCATGCACGTAAGTGAACGGCTGCATTCTGTTTCCTGTTCTCCAGTATGTTCTTCTCCACTCTTTAGTTCAGATTGTGATTCTGTTCAACTACACGTAGCATTGATAGAAAGACAAATATTCTCATTATAGCGTCGTATAGCGGACTCTGTTGCTTCGTACGTGCATATGAGAAAACAGCTTACGTTTATGGACCATGTTTTAAAGGTTAACTCTGTGCACATTCAGCCAGAGAACTCCTTGTTGCCTGGTTGTCGTCTCCACTTGCAAGTGTTATAAAACCAATTAAAACTGCTCCACTGACTCTGCTGTAGTTTGATGTTTGTTTTACAAAACTCACCATGATAGAAAAAAAGTTGATTTAACATGTACGAAAGAGATTGGGCTGAATGAAAGGTGGTCCTTGAGGAGGAGGCATGCGTGATATATTAATACGTTCTGCATGTTACACAGCTTGCACATGCTTCGGAGCATGTCAACACCAGACTGAAATGTTCAATTAAATTAAAGCAATGTAGGAATGTATCCTCAGATATTAAACCTGAGCGTTGGGCCGTTTAGACTTGATGCCTTTTCTTTGATTAACTTTTGATTGTCACTTTGCACAAAAGCACCTGTCAAGAATACCTGAATTTAAAAGTTGACTCATTTTGGTTTAATTTAAATTCAAATGTCATAATGCAAACATTCTAAATCTGAAATGTGAACCCTTGAATAAGCTGGCAGCAAACAGGCACGTTTTGATTTTGTGTGTCTGAAATATGCAGATAATGTTAATCCCACCCGTCTGCCGCTCCCTACAGGATAAAACAAACACCCCAAGTTATCTGCAGCAGAGCGACCCACTTCTGCACGAGCCCGTCTCCATTAGTTCTCCTCTCTGTTTGGCAAACCGTACATCACATTTTCAGTCTCCCATCCCGTCTCACCTGGGTAGGTATCTGTGCTCTCAGAATGTTCTGCTCTGTTTCCATGGAGACGCCTGGGGCGGTGGTCGCTGGGTGTGGGCCCTGGTTGTCCGTGGCTGGACTGGGCATCCCGGGCTGACCAGTTTTCACGTCGGATCCGTTCCCGAAGGCCTGGATGGCGTTTTCTAGAACACAAAGCAGCAGAGTTCAAAAACAGACGTGAGTGACAGTTTAATAGATCCACTCAAGTTCTCGCCATCTGAGGGCGAAATGGAAAAACTTTTCACATCAGCCGTCACCTCGACTTTCCTTTAGCTTTTTTTTTTGTCCCCGCACGGCTCTTTATAATGTGATTGGTCACTTTATAATTATGCTCTGGGGGGACTGTAATTACAATGTGGTCATGGTATGTGAGGACAACTCAACCTCTCAGGGTGAGTCATCAGGCGGCTGAGTGCATGACTGTACCCTCTCTTTGGACGGAAAGTTTCAAAGTGCATTTATCCCGAGATTGTTAGAGAAATCATCTGTTGTCAGCCAAAAACACTCACTGAGTCTGAAACACCATCATTTGATTTTAAAGAGCCTTCACATCAGTGTTATTCCCCCTCGGACATTTCCATTGTTAAAGCCTGGATTTCCATAGTTAAAGAGGACATATTATCCTCCTTCTCCACCTTTTCAAACAGTCCCCTGTGGTCTAAATGAAACATCTGTGTTGTGCTTTGGTCAAAATATAACATGAATCAAGCACCAGAGGAGGTTTGTGACCCTGTAGAAACCAGCTCTCTCAGAACGCTCCGTTTTGGTGTGTGTGTCTCTTTAAATGCAATGAGCCCCCCCTGAGTTTTCCCAGTAGACATCACTCCTCTGTAGTGAGAATAAAAATGGCGGACCTGCGCAAAAGTTTTGCTCTAGGCTGGGGGTGGAGTCCATTGGTTGAGATACCAGGGGAGGGGAGGGGATTTTTTTACCAGAATCCAACTTGTGATGTCACAAACTGAGAAAATTTGAAACGGAGCATTTTTCTCTGTGTTGTAAGACTTATGCAGACCACAAACAAAGGACTGGATGGGTTTATTTCACATTTGTGGGGCGATAGACACTCAGGTAACCCAAATATATGTTCAAAAAACTGTAAAAGTGGATTTTTCATAATATGTCCCCTTTAATAGTTAGTTGGGCTAGGGGCAGCGGTGGCTTAGTGGTTATTTCACGTCCCATGTACAGAGGCCACAACCTCTCAAAGCGTGCAGCCTTTGAATCTGACCTGTGAAAATCAGATTCGAAGAAAAATAACAGGATAAGAAGGGAGAGGAGTAGACATGTTTAGTTTGTCACTTAGTGTATAGATGGTGCTCTATAAATAAACGCCCCACAGTTTAAGAAGCTCTGGATTGACCTGGGCTCCCTTTTTATTCAGTACTACAGTCTGACACGGTGTAAAACAGAAGGAGACTTTAGTCGTTTGTCCGCACACAAAGCCTAAATCTCACGTCTTCGTTTCTTGTCTAAGTTGTGCTTTGAAGTGCGGGGTTGTCTTCATCCTGTTTCACCAACCCCTGTTGGGCTCATTACTGCCCCAAGTTGCCGGAGGGCAGAGAACAGCAGCTGCAGGTGGTTGTGAGAACGGTTGTTCTCGGGGTGTCGATTCCCATGTTCCCAGATGTAAACGAACAATTAACCCTTCACACTGACAACGTTTTTGGAGTCACAGTTTGGGAAAGTTAAACAACTGCTGAACAATGTGTTATGAAATATTTAGTTCTTTTAATCTAAATGAAGATCTGATGTATAGAATATAAACAGACGCTTGAAGCAGGAGTTATCCCCTCGAATGGAAAGACTGACTCAGCATTTAATCTTCAGGTTTGTAAATGTTGTCACGTGAAGCGTTAACTTTGGGCAGGTGCTGAAGTTTAACGTTGACTTAGTATTGATAGAAGCAGCATGTCCATGTTTGGAGAATTTCACAGGATACAAGAGATGTTAGTCACAGTGCGATGGTGGTGGCTGGGCGTCAGGGACGTCGGGTGGTAGTAGTGCCAGATCACCTCACTGAAGGTTGTGGGAGCTCCGTCTACTCGAGAGCCCGGCTTCTGCTGCCGAGACAGAACTTAACCAGCTAATGAAAATGTTTTTCCTTGCTACCTGAGGCTAAATATGATCTTTTTAAATAGCAGCCCTGAAGTTTGAGCTTTGTATCCTTTTAAGCGTCTCTGTGTTTTTCTCTTTTAGCTAACAGGACAGTTCTCTAAGCTGGGTCCTTCATGGTGGATTCAGTCTTTCATGCTTTTAAAAAAAAATCAAAGCCTCATGCGCTTAATAACCTGGATGAAGGTTATCTACACAATGTTGGGTTTTATGCAGGCAATTGATTTAATGTAAGGTCAGAATGATGTGAATTATGCGGAAGGATTTTTTCCCCATATTTTCATCACTCTCATTTACTCAGTGAAACCCAAGGGCGGCCGCTCTTAGACCCTCTACAGCCGGCAGGATTCTGTCTTTAGTTAAATATGAGGAGCTCACACGGTCAGGGGCAGGAGAGCTCAATAAACACAAACCAGCAAAAATCTGCTGAAGGTCCTCCAAAGCTGCAAGAGCAGGGAAACGTGGAAATGAATCAAAATGCTCATCACTACACACGACTGAGAGAACGACTGGAGGGATGAAAAACAAACAGAGTGATTGAAACCTTTTTCTTTAAGGACACATATTATGCATCACATTAATGAGTGATGGGAAGACTGGGAGTGCACTGATTGAATGACTGAGTGACCGTGTGACTGTTGTTGGGACTTAGTTTTTTATTTTTATTATAAAATATTTCAAAGGAAACATTTTGGGAACCCACCCCTCATGATGCATCATAAGCACATTCACACTGTGTGAATGTCAGAGCTCTCACGCAACAGTCAGATCAGGACCAGGAGGGGGAAAGCGAGAAGAGGTTTTCACTCGATTGCCATCTCCAGTTGATCCAAGATGGCGTCATGGACGTGGGACCCGTTGTGGGGGACAAGTCCCACCCACTTTTAAACATCATTCTTTTACAGTTACCGGCCCAAATCCACTGGCTTTACTTTAGTACAACTGAAGGAGATGGGGATGCATTGTCCATCTTTATATACAGTTTATGGTTGATATGCAGGATTAAAAAAAAGGCACTGTTCTCTGTTATTCAAAGGACGATGATTGCCTCAGAACCAGCAGAGAAAAAGCTTCATCTTATCTGCAGGAAATGTAAAAAAAATGACTGAACACACAAACACTCTGATCGCCGCAGCAGCAGCAACAACAGCTGAGTCACAGCGTCTCATCACCAAACAATAGTGACGTTAAATAGGTTTTGATTTGCCACCCGGCAACAACAGCAAACCATTATGTTCAACAAAAGCCACAAAATTAAAGTTGTGTCGTCTCCTGCTACTGCCACCTGCAACATTTTGTAAATTCACAACCTTTTTTTTCTGCCAGCAGCTGGATTCTATTTCTAGAACTGATTTAATTTAGGCTCTGACTGCTCCATCATGTCAGAGTTTAAAACTTTCACAGCGTGTTTGATGGATGGTGATGTGATGTGGGAGGTAAAGCTTAAAGGCAATGCAAATGCTACAGTACAGCAGGCGGAGTCCACCGACTACCCTTCCTCACTTCCTTGTTATTATTATCCTGCATCCTCCTTTAAGCTCATACACAATGGTTACAAATAAAAAATTAAATGTTTGCTCGGGAACGTTCAATAAGGGCCGGTGTCCTTTAACAGATTTTTTCTGGGGGGGCTGGCAGCGCCCAGAAACCTCAGTTTCACAAGGCTTCTCACCAGAACTTCATGTTGCTAGGTTACTAAAGTTGACTCGTGTGTGTCTTAGTAGTAAACAAGGTCCTGGCGTTAGCAGCCTGGAAATATCTAAAGACAACTCAGATGAGTTTCTCCTCCGCTATTGTTGTTGACGAAGCTGATATCAGAAGCCCCGCCCCTTCTTACATTTTGATTGGTCGGTGAGGGAGAAGTGACATTGACCAGTGTGGCAGTGTTCCAAAAGCTGAACTATTTTTATCTGAGAGGGAAGACAAAAAATCAGCTGACAACAGGTATTTTTCTTCAATGATTTTCTTGGGCTTTTTCTGTTCCTTCATTTGACAGGACAGTGGATAGAGTCGGAAATCAGAGGAGAGAGCGAGAGAGAGAGAGAGAGAGAGAGAGAGAGAGAGAGAGAGGGAGGGGGAGCCACAGGTGTTATTCATACCTGAGCTGTCCACTTAAATTTACTGTCCTCCATACATTAGGCGTGACCTAACCACTAGGCCATCTGCGCCCCGACAAGAAGGCAGCAGTAGCTCAGTCTGTAGGAACTTTGGTTGGGAACCAGAGGGTCGCCGCTTTAAGTCTGGAAAGTGTGGAAGTTGTTCTGGTAGCTGGAGAGGTGCCAGGTCACTTCTTGAGTACTGCCGAGGTGCCCATGAGCAAGGCACCGAAACCCCACCAGTACTGGCGTGCTTCCTGTGTAGCAGCCAGTACTCTGACATCTCTCCTGTAATGCATGTCCACAGGTCCTGTTTGTGCATGTGTGTGATTCAGGCTTATGTGTGTGAGAAGCACGTCTTTCAATAACTGAGAGTAAAACCAGAATCTCCCTCAGGGATTAATAAAGTATATCAAATAAAAAAAATGTTGACCTGAAAATGCTAACCTCATTGAAAATGAGCGCAGCTCCTAACTGAGCAATATAAAACCACACTCAGATGCAGAGGAAAGTCCAGGACACAAAAAACAGTAAGAAAAAGTTCTTTACTGAAATGTTCGTAGGTCATACACAGAGAGGCAGTCAGCGAGGGCAGAAAAATCCAACAAGGGCAAATCCACAAAATCCAGAAATCCAAACAAAGTTCAAAACCGGCCAAAGCAAACACGAGGAAAACAAGACTGGAAAGCATGAACACAAAGGAGACAATGACAGTCTAACACAGGGGGATATACACAGGTCAGACTAAGTGCAGAAGAGACGCAGGTGTGTTGGGACAAAAGGTAGGAAACAGAACGACGGCAGGAAATCAGACACAAGCTGCAGATAACAAAATAAAACAGGAAGTGAACACAAATCAAAATGGTAGACTAACAGAATATCACACTAACTGTCTAATCCACTTCAGATCAAACACACTGAAAGTTTAGACACTTCATTTATGTGACAGCTAAAGTTAAAGTAGTCACGTGAGATACAGTTTTTTCTATAAATAAAATAATTGTTGTAGATGAATGACTCACTCAGTTCCACTAGAAGCAGCTACAACATAAAAACGCTGTTTTGAATAAATCAGGACTAATTAAACATTTTGTTACATTAAATAATCATGAAACAAAGACTAACGACTTTAAACCAGAGCTGCACTGATCACTGTTTCCACCAACTGAATACATTTCATTCTTCTGAGAGAATCAGCCAACAAATCTTCACTTTCCTCAACTCTTCATGAACAGATCCACAGAACAGAACCTGCTTTGAGCACGTCGGTGACACCTTTCACCTTTTAGAAGAACTGAACGAACTGTTAAAGCATGCAGTGCCAAGTTTACACAACCAGCTGACCCAGAACAACCTCGTCTTTCACTGAGGAGGGACACGCAGGAGAACCCCCCCCCCAAACACACACTTTCTATCATGACATTTGATTGGTTGTTTACTGTCTGGCTGTGAAAACAGAATTTAAACAAATATAAAGAACATATTTCTAAACTACTTAAAGCTGGCCACACACTAGACGGTTTTCAAATCTTAACCGTTTCTAAAACGTGTGAGACCACAGACATGAGGACAGTTTCAACAGGTTTTGAATATTATAAATCATCGAATGCACAAACTACACGACTCGGCCTGACCACGAGACCACACACCTGCTTCTTGTAGAAACGATTTCACAGACAAGAGATCTTCCAGAAACTCGAGGGATCAAGCGTGAGGTCAGAAGAAAATCCAACAGGGCCGATAGACATCGTCAGCTGGTTGTCCTGCAGTGTGTTCGGCAGCGTAAAAACCAAAAATTCCGTATGAAATCCTGGCTGAGAAGACGCATTATGTGCAGCTTTATTTATTTTGCAGCACGAGCTGAGGTTGAGTTGACAGAGCTGGCAAAATTGGGTATTCTGTCGGAGGCAGACCTGGAATGATAAATACGATTCAAGACCGGGGAGGCTCCACCTCGATTAGGAGCAGTAAAATAATCATAGTGACACTACACACTTGAGGATTCTTTGGACAAAAATCGATTACGACAATCCTTGAATCCGTCCCCGATCGTTGTGGGGGACAAATCGGGCCCCAACTCGGGCCTTAAATTGTCTGATGTGTGGCCAGCTTTACACACCCCTGGTTCGGGTCGTTTAAACAGTCGTATATTAACAACGCTGATTGCAGGAATGTGAATCTTTAGAGATCCCTCTCCATCAAAAGAACAGGTGTTCAAGCTTGGATGTAATCCATTGAAATAAGCAGATGTTCTTTTTCGGGTCTGAAAAAGTGAATGTTTCTTCTTTGCTGTCAGCACTTAAACTAGAGTACAACACAGAGAGGTACACACTTAACAAGCCTCAATTCTCTGGATGGACGAAAACTTCTTTTCAACCCTTTTTTTGCAGTGTTATAAGTGGTGGTGTAAAAAGAAAGGTGCTACAATTGTAACTCCAATTTCCACCAAAGAAAAGTCACATTGGAGTCCTTAAAAGTGGCTTCAGAACATCGTCCGCCTCTCAGTGTCTCATCTTTCACTTGTCTGTAATGGTGTGATATAACTATGATGGTGAATAATTAAATGTTCCACTTACAGAAAGTAGGCTGTGGCTGCGAGAAATGTTATAATATGTACATTCTGATCCATATATAATTTACAGTCTGGGGGATTTATATGGTTCCATGCACCCCAAAGGACCCACATTACATCAAGCTCTCCGATCCACCACAGCAGGAATGAGTTATAATCATGGGGTGAATTAAAATTCTATAAGCATTCATTTTCATTCTGCTAATGGGCTACTCTGCAGCGATGACGTTAGCGTGAAAGTCACTTCAATTAAAATATGTTCAAATGAAGACATGAACGAGAGATTCATCAATTAATATCCCCAGCTCAGACTGTGAGATGGATGTGGGTGCTTAGGAATGAAAATCACACCATTATTCCATCTGTTCTCTGCAGGAAAAATAAAAAAAGCACCTCACATTTTGAAGCGAGTCAGTGGTTATAGTGATGGGATTTCAAAGTCTTCAGTGGAGTATCAGGGTGTGACACACAAACATTGATTTCTCACAGGATCATAACAAATTGATCCATCCTCCCGAGGCGCTTTGCAAATAAAATTCTGCAGCGATCAATGCAGAGGGCCTTGACTCAACTCCCTCCACTGGTGCATCAAGGAGTCACAACGACTGGATGTGGAAGGAGGTGATGGGTAGGTAACCTTCTTATTTTTATTTGAACCTTTATTTATCAAGTTTAGTCCCTGTTGTCTCTCTCTCTCTCTCTCTCTCTCTTTGATTCTCCCCCAGGTACTGTAGGTGCAGAAATCCGTGTGCTAGGGGTTGCCAACTTCAGATTTTTTAAGCAGGCAGTCGTGATAATAGTCAAGTCGAGGTTGACTAGTCGCTGATGAAGTTATCGGTAAAACCATGGGAGAGGGAATGCCTTACAACCAGCAAAAATAATTCTTTGCAAAACTTAATTCATATGCTCCTGGAAGCAGAGAGTTAAAGAAACAGCAGGTGGCAACAGCTGCAATAAGGTATGCAACTATAATCCATATGATACAACTAACCATTTAAGTGAGTGCAAAGAAAAAAAAGTCACACGTGGGAAAGAACAAAACTCGGGTTTCTGCCTTCTCACTGTCATAGTCCTGCTCAGTCACAGTTTGAGATTTTCTATCCTGATAAGTGATTAGTCAACATAAGTCATAAAGTCAACTAACCTTGACTTCAACTTCTTGCCTGTCATTAGGTCGATCAAAAGTTATGTGGAGATGACATTTCCAATATGGCGACTGTCATCGTTTGGCTTCAGACCCTCTCTTAAGAAACCAATGGGTGCTGCACTGAGACTACGTCCATGTTTTATACAGTCTCTGATCCAAAGATTGTCACTTCTGATTCCAAAAAACACAACGAGCAACATACCAAACTCATGGCTTCAAAAAGGCACTCAGCAAACAAGAGGGTGACGTCTGTTTTTATACAGTTTATGCTCAATAGTAAAGGAAGCAGATCAGGCCTGGTTGACAGTGTGTATACATTAACACATTGCAGAAAAGGCTGTGGACCAGCTAATAGTGATGTGGGCCATTAGCGTCAGTGGGACAGGTGGGAAAATTTGCCGTAGTGCTCAGAGTGTGAAGTTGGAACTCTGCAGCGTGCAGAGATCCCCTGGCAGGATGAGAGAAGCAAGGGGTGCAAATCCAGCTGCTTGCCATCGCGCCTCACCACCCGCCGCCACGCAGAGATGAAGTGCCAATTGATATCTTCAGTGGTAAGCTGTTGTGACAGTTCCTTTGTAAATGTTTGGACATGGCTGTTTAAGCACCGCCATCTCGCATCTCTTTGACTTTTAAGTTTCTCCCCGAGGGCTCCTTTTTCCTTTTCCCGACTTCATAGGTTGCCTGGAGTCACTCTGAAGAGCACATCCTGTGCAGCGACATCCTGTCCCCAACCTTCCCGACATATTACCCTCACTTCTCTTCTGTTACACTACCAATTCAACTCCCAAAAATATTGTTATAATTGTAGGAATAAATGAGCTTCACCTCCATCTGTCCTCTCATTTTTTTTCCTGACATACTCAGCTTTCAGGGAACGAAGAAGTTGGTGTCTGCTGTTCTGCATAGTGAGTGGTTATTATGGCTGTGATGAGGAGGTAAGGTGGGGTGACAGCTGTTTTTAAAACCCGAGCGCTCTCACTCCAGAGAACGCTTTTTTCCCGCAGTTTTCCCCCTCCTTTATCTGAAAACGACTGTATTCTTCCCTGCCACTATTTTCTCTGTCCACCTCATTAGCTCAGAGGCAGGAAACCAAATTACCTTCAATTACAAAGTCATCAAAGGCCATCTGAAGTCCTGTCTCAGCAAGCAGGCCCCTGCAGAACAGCACAGGGGGGTCCTGCATGCAAAACAACTCGGAATTTAAATACAAAAATATGTAAGCGCCAAAAGAGGCCTTGAGGATTTATTTAATTGGTGCTTTTGCTGTCCGCTTGTGAAACAGAACCATCACAGAATACGAGTTTTTGGGCTAGAGTCAAAAATAAATAAAACTTCATCCTCTGTATGATGGATCGCACGAGGAACACGGGGGAAAGAAAAAACATTCAGAAGCTCTCTGAGGATGAATTCATTTTCCAATTATTGGCTTGAATCCAAATTTTCTTGCCAAATCATTGCACGCACTTTCACCCCCCAAATATAACCAGAGACCAATTGAGATGAGAGCGGGGCGTGCAGGTCGATGGTCCATGAATCGCCTCTTCCATTAGAACCGTGTTCATCCTGATTATCACGTTCTGAATGCTCTGTTTGGCTTCTGCCATTTTATCAGGCAGAAGAAGACAGGAGCGATTTTCAGTCTTTTTTTTTTCTCTCTCAGACGGAGGGAAATGAGGCCAGTCAGTCTGAGGTTTGTTTTTCTGGGTCTCTAAGGAGCTTACAGTAAACAGCACACAGGAGCCACTCTGGCATGTGTGAGTCCAGGCTGCAGGATGCACATGAGGAGTTTAATTGGGAAAAAACAAGACATCCATCAAGCTGCGGAAAACATATGTGACCACTCTGGGAGGTTTACCTCCATATAGGATAATGTTGATTTCACAAGTCTTCTCATATGAGGACAGAGGCTTTTTATTCAGTCTTTAACTCATTAAATGATGCATGTCGGATACTACGAGGATTGAGACCATTATTGAGACTCCTTAACGATCCCAGACTTTACCAATACCACCATCGGTACTTTCTATTATTCGATGGAAAGACGAGACGACAGATGTACTGATGAGGACATGAATTATTGAGTTTTCACTTAAATATTTGCTTTGAAAAATGTTGGCATCTCTAGTTTAAGTGAAATAGATGTTAACAAAGATATTTTGGGGGTTGCACCGTGTTGCAGTGGATAGCTCTGAATCCCCGTCTGACAGGAGCCTCTCTGTGTGGAGCTTGCATGTTCTCCCTGTGCATGTGTGGGTTCTCTCCGGGTACTCCGGCTTCCTCCCACAGTCCAAAGACATGCTCGTTAGGTTAACTGGTGACTCTAAATTTTTGGATCTTCTTTACTTGATTGGATAGGACAGCTGAAGAGAGACAGGAAACGTTGGGAGGAGGGAGTGTGGGTGATGACATGCAGCCAAGGGGCAAGGTCAGATTCGGACAATAGCTTTTGTACAGGGGGCGCGCGTGATAACCACTAGGCTACCGGCGCCCCTTGTGTTAGGAAGTTAACCAGGTTGTAATTCCATTTCTAAAACTGCATGGAGAACAAACGTATTCCTCCTCCAAACATCTGCATGCATTCTAGTTCCTCAAAGCTACGCTTGACCACTTTACCGTTGTCTCATAGTCATTTCACTGACCGGACCTTGAACACATCAAAATGTCACCTTCTCTTTTAGTCAGCTAACGAGCTTTTCATCCTGCCGACTTTTAAAAGTGGATTACATTGTCTAACTAACGGTACTTGCTACAACGTTTGGGTGCGTCAACCACAGCATCACAGGCAACTGAATCAAAGGAGAAAGCCTGCACGGATACGTAAGTGGAAACGAGGCGTTAATCGAACTGGGTTTTGATCCCCATCCACAGATACTACTGACTCAAAGTGGTAAAATTAGCTTTGAAACAGTAGAGTGTATCCGCAATAATTCAATCATCTACAAAAGAATCCTACAAAAAGTCTCAATTCATGTTGTTTCTTCTTGGATTGGGGAGGGGGTGGTGGGGGTTATGCGTCTGTATGGATCTTTCAGGCCATAGAAGTGTATTTATATCTATGTGTTAATAGTATTTCGATTCGCTTCTCCATGGCAGATTTCCTCCACAGAAACAATGAATGGTTTGGTATGCCTAAAGAACACTAGACTGCATGATGGGTTGTCTGGCTCCGTCTCCTCTCAGCAGGGTTTAAAGCAGTTTCAAATGGCCACACTTACAGGCAGGGTGAGAGGCCTGCTGTCACATAGCCTCCTTTAGGCTCCATCCAACTGCCTCCCTGATCTCTATCCAAAGACTTGATGGCTTCTATACGTCTTTCTAGTCTCGACTCATTGAATTTCACAAATGAGGATAATGGCGGACGCTTTCAGCTTCTCTTCAGAAGTGCTCCTGGTGTCGCATGTGAAAGAAAGAGACAGACAAAGAATGGTAAGTTCAAACCTTCACCTGCACCCGATTCTTTCCTGTGACTGCTGGGCAAGATGGAAACACTGCTCTGATAAGTTAGTTAGTTTTTAGTTGGTTTTATGACATTGGATCGTTAGATATTTTGGCTTTTTATGCGCCCATTGGAGGGACAGGACAGTGGACAGAGGATGAAATCAAGTAGAGAGAGATAGTGGGGAATGACGTGTGGGAACACAAGTCTTCTGCCTCGAGGACCACGGCCTCTGTACATGGGGCGTCAAACTAACCACTCACATTCACACCTACGGGCAATTTAGAGTCACCAATTAACCTAACGAGCATGTCTTTGGACTGTGGGAGGAAGCCGGAGTACCCGGAGAGAACCCACGCATGCACGGGGAGAACATGCAAACTGCTCACAGAGAGGCTCCTGTCAGACGGGGATTCAAACCAGGAACCTCCTCGCTGTGAGGCGACAGCTCTAACTACTGCACCACCGTGCAGCTGCATCATTACAGATTCTTCAGTTAATCACATATTGCTCTGTCTAAGTTTGTCTTGCAATCTGTCAATTATCCCTGAATCCACCTCTAATCATAATATAGGTCTCAAGTGAAGAGATGCAAAGTTACACAAATGTTAACTTGTCCATCGTTTTGAAAAGTCGATTTAACAAAAATGTCTTTGAAACTGAAACTTTACAACAAAACACATGATCAACGTGTCTCATCAGAAAGCTCTCTGTGATTCAGCTGACTCGTTTATTTTCTTCTGAACAAATTTTGATCATTTAAAAAAAAAAAGTTGGTGTTGTGTGAAACATTTGGACTGAACCCAGAAATATTCTGTGGTCCTGATGAGCTAGAACTGGAGAGGCTATTTCATTTTGATGTGTTTAATTAGCTACATTTCCACAAAGGCCTGGAAAAGACAGCAGAGATAGACATTTAATTAGTATTTATTCTCATCTGCCAGTGCTATGTGGTGGGTGTCTGCCAGTGATTCGTGTTTTTCCGACTCTTTTCAATGTTTTGTTGTTTGCCAAAAATGCTTATTTTTTTCTCTCTTAAGTTGTTTTGATTTGGTTTGAACTGTTTTGCAGTCTCTGAATTTTTACAACTGCCCTGTCCAGGCAATTATAAAAAACTAAAGACTAAATCTGATGCCTTCATTTTTCCGTGTCTTCCAAAACAAGGCCATGGCGTTCTTCCGAGTAGATCGGGTGAGGTGAAATCACTCTTAATGTACCTCACACAACGGGACAATGTGGCAAGATAATCTTTGTAAAACCAGGCTGGTTATACGCACATCATGGAGGTGCAGAGCAGTGAGGAAACAGCAGAGAGTCGAAGATATGACAACACACCTGCTCGAATGCCACAAAAAGAATTAATCACAACTTTTGACCATTTGTCCTTCTCAGCTGATAATCTTTTTGTTTTGTTGGGGCCCCACCCATACATATAGATTTCAACACCAATAGGCTGAAAGGCACTATGATGCCAGGAAAAATGTAAGGCCAACATACAAATAAATACAAATATCACTTCATTAGGGATGTAACGATTCACTCAACTCCCGATACGATACGATTCACGATACTGGGTTCACGATACGATTCTTTCACGATTTATTTTGAGAGAATCGGGAGGTGATTGAAGCTTCTCATTGTGGTGTTGATTAAATGCTGCATCATGTTGGTTGTGCTATTTGTGTAGTTCCCTGTCTTGTTGCAATATTTGCACAGTTTTTGTCTCGTCTGTTATCTTCTCACCTCTTTCATTTTCTGTCTTGGGAAGCAAAAATGCTTCCGCTGCAAAGATAACGCCTGCTTATTACAACCAACCTCCTCTGCTCTACAGCTGCTGACGCTCACGATATTACTGCGATTCATTTTTCTGAGTACCGATTCGAACCTTGACACCTTTGAATCGATTTTTAACTGCCTCACGATTAATCTTTACATCCCTACACTTCATGCCTCACATACATTTTCACCTCCGACTGCCCAGTACATCTGAGCTGCTGCTCACTGGGGCCACTGGAGGCCCAATGCACTCCTTCTCCTGCTTGTTTTCCTGTCGCAGGCTTGGTTCTGTAATATTTATCACCATATATCTACATTTTAGGTCAACGGAGCAGTCTGGTAGTATTTGGACAAGAGACACACTCTGTTGTTTTGGCTCCGTAACATCACAACAATGAATTAGAGATTTCAGTGTCTGAACGTTTACCTTCACAGTCACACATTCCAGTTTCTTCACAGCTAAGCTTGTGTTGCATTAAAGATAGGGGAGGCCATTTATTTTAGAACTATTTTAGCTAAAATGGTAGAAATTATTTTAAATACAAAAATCAATCAATTAATCAATCAATCAATCCAATGGACAGACAACATAAAAGCAAAATATCTGGTACCTTTAACTGTTCCAGCTGTAAAAGTAATCCAGTGATTGTAATTGCTGTCTGCTGTCACTGGATGAAAATGTAGTTTTTGAGGGCCTAACTTAAAGGACCAATCAGTGAGATGTGTAGTGAGTGAAATGATAAAGTGAGCTTACTCTATGATCAGACATTAAGGAAACATGCTATGTTGAAGTGCTGGCTTCTCTGACAACAATGCAGCAGCCAGTATGTCCTCCTTCTAACTTTAGATTCTGGTCCTGAATGGTCTGGATTTGTTTGGACCAGAGAAGGTAGGCGGTTTTAAGGCACCCCCACACGGCCGTTTTGGACGCCCCTCGGTTTGCCAGATATGAGAGCAGTTATCAGGTCAAACCAACAGGTGTTGCAGCGATGGAAGCGGGCAAGAGAACTGGTTCAGATAGAAGTGATTGTACCCGACCTAAAAAGCCTCTGCATGTTTCTAATAAGCTCCACGAGCAGAAACGTGCTCAAACTAGGATCAATATTGGAGATGCTTTTGAAAAATGGAGAGAGGTTAGAACGCAGAAAGGTTTACAGGGTACCCACACCTGTTTGGCACCTAATTCATTTTCTGTCTGAAGGGGGTAATCAGGTTTGTTTTTGTTGTAGTGTGTACCCGGCATTGCGTGTTGACTTCATCAAACTGGATATCATGTGAGGGGATTCTTTCCAGGGCGCCAGGAGCCAGAGAATATGGCAGATGTTTCTGGTAGACGTTGGGGCGAACGTCCTCCTGATGAAAAGCTGGTACCATGTTGTTTCAGTAATCACTGAACTAAGACACAGCCTTGAATAAACTTCCCAAACAGACACTCTGAAGTGTCAGCCTATGACAGCAGCTGCACTTCACTTTGAACTGTCACTGGTGTCATTGGTCTGTCTCTGGTGTTTTCATTCACGCTGACAGCCTTTAGAAGAACTTGTCTTCTTCTATTGTTCAAATAAATAATAACCCAGAATACACTCCAGTGTGTCCTGTGACACCAGCAGCCACAGTCTGTGTTACTTTGTCACCGATGTCATTCTAATGTCAGTGGTGCTATCACTCATTCGGAGGGATGACTCCTATCATCACGGCTGTGTTGTTGTTGTTGTTGGATGAATAAAAGCTACTACAAAAGGTAAAAGTCTCCGAGGATGGAGGGATAATCCTTCTGTAACACCAGCTGCAGTTTATCAGTCACTGATGTCTTTGTTTGATCGTTTTAGCTGTCTCTATTATCGTAAATCGTTTCTCTGCAGTGATACACTTCCCAGAATAATTCCAAACAATCGGATATTAAATGTGGTAATCCATTTATTCGTGCCACAAGCTGTAGTGTTTCATTAATGTCACTGGTCTGTCGCCGCTGCCATCACTCAGGGGGCTGTTTGTCTGCCAGTTGTATTTGTGCAAAGACATAAATTAATATTGTCTGAAGTAAACCGATGGAGAGGGAGTGACTGTGTGGCGATTATGTGTCACTCGTGTCTTCCCCAAGGAAACTGAAAAATGGGACTAAGTGGCGGTCTAGAGAGGGGACTTGTCAGGAACGTAATATGGGCAGGACTCTGCTGTCAGTTTGTCACTCTTTCTTTTTAAAGGACGGGACAGAAGCCACGACTTTCAGATGGGTTTTGATTGCAGATAATGTTACACTGACTGATGGATTATGGATTGTTTTCAGTTTTGGTGGATCCAAGAGTAACAACCAAGCCCAACAGTTAGAATAGAAACATGCAACATCTCTAAATTGGATCATTTATTACAAAGTCCTGTAGCATCCTCTTCCATTCACTGTCATAGTGGTAATGAATCCACTCTGATCCTGTATTTGATCATGCCTATAAACCCCTCTATTTCAGCCCTGCTCAGAACAGGCTGTTTCTGTGTCTGTAGCTTTAAATGTAAATGAGCTGTGTCTGACCACGCCCCTCTCTGGAAGGGCTCGGGTGGCTCGGGCTTTCTCTCTCCATGCCCTATTGTTTACGGTGAGGAGGCAGACTCAGAGGGCAGAACAAACACCTAGCTGTGGGAGTGTCACCCACCTGGGGGAGGGGTTACTGCCCTTTGTGATGTCATGAAGGGAAAATCTCCAAACGGCCTGTTTGAGCACACATTTTCTGAAAAGTGGAGCAGGCAAAAGATGGAGAGGATGGACTGTATCGGGACACCTTAAATATTCATAGAGCATAAATAGTTTCAGAAGGCAGTCTATGTTTTTGTCCTCAATGGTCCCTACTGTTCTCTAAATGAAGACACAGTTTGTGTAAGCTGTTTCTCACGTGTCCTGTCTCCAGAGTGATTGTTATTGTGAGTGTGTTCCAGAGGTGCCTCTGCAGCTGTTACTCACTCAGGCAGATATTGTCGTGGAAAAACACGAGCAAGTCGTTGCACTGTTCCCTGTGGTTGCCGCTCGCTGCACATGAGCACCAGGGTCCCACGTTGGATGTAGAGTTGTCCAGGTAGTTGGGGGTTATTGTGCTTCCTGCAGAGGGGAGGAGGAACACCGCTTTTTAGTTTACAGGCGCACTGCAGAAAAACAACTTCTCACATAACACGATTGAAAACAAAACTATTTGACCATCAGATCACATCACTGAGAAGTGGCCTCTTTCATGATGCTAGACTATCAAACTTCTGAGCTGTCTTTTATTCTTACAGCTAATCCACCTGACACCCCGGGGTCATTTTTAACCATGTCTTTTTGTAAACAGCTCCTTAAAAAAAAACAGTTTTAAAACAATGCAGAAGGCAAAAGGAGTGAGAAGTTTTCTGTCCTCACAGATAAAACGTTTGAGCAGAAAATTGGTTGATTTAATCTTGTTATGTTTAGCCTGATTATGACCTTACCATGATTATGCTAATCAAATAAAGGTGTTTACATGGCGCTTTCCATCCTCACAGCATTACTCTAATCAGGTTTACAGGGAGCCATTACTGTGCATTTTAATTCATTTTCACTGAGCGATGAATTTAATAAGAAGAGTGGATGAAAGACGAGCGAATAGAGACTCAGGCTGGCAGGTTGGTTAAACAGCCCGGGGATCAAAGTGGTTCAATCCTCACTTCTGACAGGGCTGGACTTAAAAAAAACAACCACTGTACTGTATATTTATCTCATATTTCAAAGTAATGGGTTGAAGAAACCAGCAAACATTCGCTAAAAATACTCTGATCGTGCTTGACAGGCAATTATTTTGAAAAGTGAGCTCCTGTGTGAATGTATTTATTATATTTCTGCATGGAATAAAAGAGACACGCAACCACAGCGTCCCTCTCTTGATCAGTCAGTGCAGCTTATTTGATGCTACAGCCGATCAAACCACAAGCACAGCAGCAGTTGTTTTCTGAGGTACTGTAACATGCAGAGCCACTTGGGTTGGCAGTTTGGTGAAGTGCTGCAGCCTGCGGGGCAGAGTTCACACGCCGTAACAGAGGTCTCTCAGGTGTATTCTTTTATTCCCTTTCTGCCTTTGGAGATTTTCAGCGAGAAATGATTGGGAAGTCACTTTGTGGAAAGGGTAATATAGCCTTGTAGCTTGAATTCTTTTTTAAAAGAGGTGGGAAATAGAATTGCTGCACTTCAAGGCACCGGGCAAAAAAGTTCTGATTCACCTCCATTGATTTTTCGGGTCCCAGACTTCCAAACAACAACACCTCGGTGTTTCACTTCTACTTCAGTTGTCTAGAAAGGACAATCACTGCTGCACAGCTTTCTGTCCCCGTCTACCTTAATCTGTCTCCTTCAGTTCCTCACAAACTAAACCCCCTCTTTCTTCTTCTTCTTTTTGCTGCAGGTCTTGCAGTATTGTTGTCCCATAATGAAACATTTAAACTGAGCGCTTCTTAAACAACCTTTTGTGCATTATGTGATCTTTTGTGACGTTTTGATCAGAAGTCAAACATGCCGCGCTGTACGCCTCCGCTCGCTCCCACTCATCACCGCGTCAAGGATAATTCTCTCAAAACTGCGGTCAATAGTTGTAATTGCACTACTTATAATGCCAACGACTTGGCCGACTTGTGCTGCAGCCACATTAATCAGCGCTCCATCGATTGTTGAACCGCGCTTCTCATCACAATCCTTCATTCATTCTTTTGAGTCCTGTTCAGTGCACTTGTCTGCTCTCCGCCTTCCTCCCCCTGAAACCTATTAGTTCCCCATCCATCACAGAAGGTGGGTGAGCCAGAGCTGGCAGAGAAAGATAGAGGTGTTTAGAGCCCCCCCCTTCTGTACCATTAGGACCCATTAACTGAGCTGGGACCTGTATAGGTTTTAAATGGGTATGTGGGTCGTGGTAAGGTCCTGTTCTCTTTATATTTAATAGAAGTCAATCTGTACACCCATATAATCAGTTGCTGATCACCCAAAACATAGCTCAGGGCCTGATGCATAAAAGGAGAGCTCAGCTTTTGTACCTGCTGAACTTGTGCAGGTGAGACAGAAAGACATCGTCTAATTCACAAAGTACACACAAAGGGTTAAATGCTCCTGTAACTGCACTATAGAGTGAACAGTGTCCCTTCACAAAACAATGCTGTCTTCAGACACACCCCTTCATCCCTCAGCTCCCCCCTCTCCTTTCTTTGCGGTTTCTGTGAGGCAGAGAGAGCAGCAGACAAGTCCTGATAAACTTCTGAAAACAAGATTCTGTGTCAATTCCAGGTGATATATGATATGATACACATTTCAAAGTAGATTCGATTTTATCTCAGTTTGTCTCTTTACGGCGTTGAGAGTGTTTTCTTCGGTTTGGGAAGTCTACTGGTTCTTCTTTAGTCGTACTCTTGCGACAACATCCCATTTTTAGGTCCCTTAGTGGGCCAGGCTGTCTTGTCTCTATTCTCCCAAAAAGTGGCAGACTAATGTTTCCACAGGGAGTGTTCATGACAAAAACAACATTTATGAAACAAGTCTGAGCCTCCTCTCGTCCCGTCAGTGAGAACACAGAGCTAAGAACAACAAACCAAGACCTCACTCTCCTTTGAGGAAGCCATCCCTCCACTAAGGGGATATTTGATTTTTGAAAGTTTAGCGTCTGCTGAGAGTGGGTGGTAACTGCGCCACAGTGTTTATAAGGACTGTTACACACAAACAAAAGTGGTCAGGACAAGAAATCTGAGTCTATATGACTTAAAAATAAATGATCTTAATACAGTCTTTGGCATTACTGTAACTATTAGAATCAGGGTGGAAATGAGATCGGGGCGCTTGAATATCAAAAGCTCAATATGCTTTTTAATTGGACCTTGAGACGGAGCAGAAAGCCGGCGCTACTGATGTGCACTCAATGGAGCTTTTAGCGGCTGCAATCCATTCTAAAGCCCGGCGTTCACTGTGCGATTGTAGAAAAGTCGTGGTTAAATGTCAGCTCACTCTGTACGAATGAATGCATAACCAGAGATCATGATTTATGTGCTCGATGTACGGCCTGATTGTCAGACACGACCTGAGAGCTCACACTGTACGAGTACAACAGGGACGGAGCGTTCACAATGGTCAAATGGAAATTTGGCCCGGCTTCAAAATGAGTCTTTGGACTCAAAAATCGGGTCTAACTCGGCCTGAGATCGTACATTGTAGGTCGGGGTTAATTGAGCTCAGTCCTGAGTGTTGTGTTTGTAACTTGGTTTTCATTTAGCTGAGATCAGATCTCAAAACTGAAAGTAAAAAGATTAAAGCAACAGCGAAGGTGAATCAGAGGTCGCAGAAGAGAGAAGGAAGAAGAAGGAAGTCCATTTCAGCGCTGATGAGACTGTCACAGAATGACTCAGTTAAGACAAACCAATCAAAGCAGAGACTTTTCATAACAACAGAACACATAATAAAACACTTAAATAAGAAAAAGAGAGACATCTGAAACGTAATTAAATACAGAGAGACGGGTCAGAACAGAATCTGAAATGAGAAGTGATTCACTTTCAGACTCTTCTTTGATTACTTCTCTTGAAGGGTCTATTGTTGGGCCAGACACACTTCTTACGACGGTCTCTCTCTCCTGCTAAGTAGACAAACCATTTACATGTATTTATTTACAGACATAGTTCACAAAACGCTTCACATGAAACCAATAAAATAAGAGCAACATCGCACAAAAGATGTGCATTAAAAGCATAAAAAACCAACGACACATTCAACAAATTAAATTAACAGATCATTCACAATATGTAGACCAACATGTTGCAACATGTCCGTTTTTATCTGATGTATGAAGGAGTCAGCAGGCTGTTAGGATGAGGCTAAAGCACTTCATAGTGTTTTGTGCTCAGTCAACACGGGTCTTATGGCGTCTGCAAGGCCCAGACAGCCGGTTCAGTGTGTTTGACTTGAGAGAAGTGGATGACGAGTCAGGGAGAAAAAGATCAGCCGGCATGCATTATGAAGTGCTGTATTTGTAAAGGTAAGAATTGTATAAAGTATAAACTTTTCAAAAAAAGGGACAGGGTCAATTGTTCTTCGGAACAAATTCCCCAGGTCCATTTGATGTTTGGTCCATCTTTTTGGACCAGTGAAGATGTCTAGAAAAAGATTGAGTCCTTACCTATGAGGCCGGTGTATGCCAGTAGACACGCTCCGTAGTTCTCCTGCTTGCAGCCACTGGCGCTGTCCTCCGAAGGTTGGCAATCATACTGGAACTGCGCCCAGCGAGACCTGTGGGAGCAATAACATGCCATCCATCACTTACTTGGCTGCTGCACACATCGTGACACTGAAGGGTGGCCGAAGAGGATGTGCAAACCCAGAGCGCTCATCTGCCTACCTACACTCCTACATCAACCCCCCTCCACCCTTCAAGATCTGGCCCTCTGCAGCACTTCACCTCCTGCTCCAGTCACCCTAAGTGACATTCATCCCTCTCTTTCTTTTCTTTCTTTCCTCCCTTTCCCAAGAAAGTTGGCTCATGGAAGGCTGCCAGGCTGTATAGAGTCAATGAGGGGCACAGAGAGGCCTTGGCTCCGCTCTCTAAATACCGTGGGTTCTGTCTGGCAGGCCAGGCAGCCAGGAGATTAGACAAATATGGATCTTCCATATAAATACGTCCTCCCACTGCCGCTCTCCTTTCCCTCCTTCACCTTTCCTGCCAGCTAACCCCATCATCATCATCATCATCATCATCATCATCATCATCGGGCAAGGCTATCGCGTCCATCATATCGCATCATCGGCCCCTGTTGACTGGCATTTGTAACGGGATCCCCTCAGGGCAGCGCAACTCCCCGCTCTCCCCTCGTTTGTCATGTCATTATAATGATGTACGTAAAACTCACAGGCCGTGCGCTGAGAGGAGGCATCCTCTGCAGGCAGCCAGTTAATGCCAGCTGACTGGTGCGGGATTGGCGGGCCGCGCAGGGGCCTTGAGATACTCCATCCATCGGGGCGGCGACGGAGAATAATGCCTGATCGATAGCCGTGACAGATGAAGCCCTTTGTCATTCTGACATTTGAAGAGGAACTTGATTAAACGCTAGCGACCATTTGCTGTCAGAAGGAGAGGAGGCTGACAGGATTGGTATGAGAACTCCGTGTTTTCAGTCTCCGGTGATGGACAGAGACGCAGCCTCTGAATTCTAATGACTTCATTAGACATTGTTAGTTTTGTGATTGGACATTTACAATCCATCAAAGTCTGAATGAAATTTTCTTTTCACGAGAGATTTGACGCAGAATGAATGTAAGAAACTCTTGTACACAGGGTCATTGTTCTACAAACTACTCGCTGATCGTGACCACGCCTCGGCTGCACGTTAATAAATATTTTCACAGCACTTTGGCAGCGGTCATGTGTGAATCCCCAGTGATAACGCGTGCTCTAAAAATGTCCATTTCATTTCACAGGGCGGCTTGTTGCCTCGCTCACGCCCTCAGAAAACAAATGCAGATTTTAATTGAACTAATTAAACACGGTTAATGAGTATAACAATTGAATTAATTAAACACAGCTGACTAATTGAATCTAAATGAACATCCCAGCCGGACCTATCTGCCATGAAACATGATGCCATTTATTGTCCTGGGGGACAGTCCGTGTGCCAGGCCAGCACATTAATAAAGCAATTAATACAGAACGCAACAGTGCCACAATCAAATTAATCATATCTGCCAAACTTTTATTCAAATGAAATCCAAGTTGAGTTTATGCTGTTTGATGCATTCAGGTTCGATAACTTCATGTTGCTGTTTTACTGTAAATCATACCAAGACGGAGATCTACAGGAAAAGACTTTAACCAATCCACTGTGAGGACTCCAGTAATGTGATATGAGTTCACGTGTAAGTCAAAGCTTTTTCTGAAGCAAGGAAGAACAATTCATAAGCTGTTTTCACAGATGCACTCCTGAAAACATCTACTGCTCCTGCTATACGACGCTAGAATATTTGCCTTTATATCAATGCTACGTGTAGTTCAATGGAATCAGAATAGAAGAACATACTGAAAACGGAAACACAATGCAGCTGTTTCATCACATGCACAGAGATCGTAGCGATCTCGTGCATACAGTCTTTACACCGTGCAGCGGTCACAGGTTATAAAGGTCACCACCCCCTCCCACTCGCTCGAGATGAATTCTCCTGATTATATCCTGCTGTGTTCTCACTTCACTCGGACTTGCTGTGGAACAAATACTAGAAGGCTGGCAGAAGAAACTGCAGGTAAAGTCTGAGGGAAAAATTCAGCTGTTTGCGTTCACACATGCAGCTCCACCTTCAAATATCAGGAGCTTTCAGGAGTTTTCTGCAAAAGGTGAAAGCCGTACAACAGAGAAAAAAACATGTGGATGAAGTGTGCCTTGTTCTGCTGGGTGGAGCCGCTGCCACCAACTGATTCAGCCCCTGATCATATTAAAATAAAAGTAATTTCAACATTTTTTTGAGGTCATCCAGAGGTGGAATTGTTGCTGTGATCACTGGGAAGTCAGAGCATGACATCCCTTATAAATACTGTGGCTCAGTTGCCAGCAACTCCAAGCAGTTTCACTCAAACTGAACTGAACTGTGATTGTTTGCAGTAAGGCTAAACTGCATTGAAAGGGGCAAATGTGTAAACTTGAGCACAGGGATGCTTTGCAATTAAGGGTGCAGTAAACCCTTTGTCATTTTTTAAGTAGACAATGTCTTTTTGACTCATTTTCATAGGTTTAGTCGGCACAAAGAGCTGTGCAATCCTTCAGTGGACAAGGCCCTGAATCAGTTAAGCATGCTTACATAGTTGTAGAACATCTGTCAAGTGTGAAACAGCAGAGAATTATAAGCATACAAGCGATTTGCAAGTTAATTTCAATGAGTCTAGCGATGCAGAGTAAAGTCTTCTTGACAGCAAACGTCAAACAAGACAACCTTTCTAATCCTTACCTGCACACGTAGTCCGCTTTACAGATCCGTAGCTGAGCCAGACAGTTGGGCTTCTCCTTGTCCTCGTAGGAGCAGGAGGGCACGATAGTTTGCCGGCGGCGCTCTGCACAGGCCGTGTCGGTGCAGGGGCAGAACAGCAGCTCGTGGGTGTAGTCAGGTGGAACCCGGTCAAAGAACTTCCTCAGCGCCTTGTTGCACTTTGGTCGGTTGCACGGCCCCGAGCGGACTGAAGGCTGGATGCAGGACGAGACGTATTCCGTACGAAGCTTCTGACACGTCTCATCGATGTTACACGCCTTGGCAGCATCCAGGCAGCGGTTCACTGTCGTAACCTCTGATTCTAAAAGGAGAAAATACAGAAAAGGGAGAAAGAAAGCATTTCATCCCTCTGTGTGGTTGGAGAAAATCAAATCCCAGGCAATGTTTACCAATGATTTCAGGGCCTAATTGGAGTCAGTATTGACTCGCCACTCTCACCTCTACTCTCAGAAGCAGTGTTGCATTTACAGATAAAAAAAAGAAAGTGTGTGTGTGTGTTAAAGAACAAACTAAACCAAAAAGATGATTATATGAAATAGGCTCCCTTGTAATGAATAGAACATGAATGGTGTTTAAATGTTGCATGAGTTCAGGCACTGGATGTGTTTCAGCAGAGGCCTAATGGCTGAATATTTCATTCTGCTGGGTTAATGCAGAGTGGCAGTGCTGAAAAAGCGGCTCCTCCATCTCTCCGAACCGTACAACAGGGCCTGTAATTACTGCTCCTTCCTCTTCATCCATCCATCCATCTTTCAAACACCACCTCCCTACATCTGGGTCCATCCCTCACTCACCTGACTCCCTCCTGCCCTCGCCACCTTCCTTCCTCGCTGTGTTTCTGCCACACTCAGGGCTGCCATTGCCCTCCCCCTCCCACTCCATCTGTCTCCTCCTTCCCTCCGTTCAGCATCCCCTCTTCCTGAACTTTGTCCGTCTCTGCCTCCCTCAGTGTCCATGCTCCCTCTGACTTCAGCGGTAATGAGCCACCTCTGTGGTGCCCCCCTTTCAAAACCATCTTTTGTTTTGGCCACATTATTTCTCTATTCATCATCATGTGTGTGTGTGTGTGTGTGTGTGTTTGTTTCCCAAGCGACCCCCCAGTCAATACAGGCGTGATGACGTTCAGCTCCTCAGGCAGATAGCGCTGCTCATTAGTTTGCAAACTGCCTGTACTTGCGTCTCCTGGTGAGTCCGGCTCTCACCAAGCTGTCACATACAATATGAATGGCCTTGGAGAGCAAGCTAACAACTCATCACTGGGCATGGGTTATTCCCATCTTGACTGCTAAGAAGCCGAGCGGGGGGGGGGAAGGCGGAGGAGGACTGGGGGGGGGGACCTGGAGGAACAGCAGGGTGGGATGATAAATTGCATCCAGTGGCCACATGCGAGGGAAATATGCACATACGTTTTTAAGTTGTCGTTGTGTTTCTTTCAGCCATTATTTATTCAGAGGAGACTTGCTGAGCATGCATGCTCTTATCCAGGAACATCCCACTTCACATTCATGCCTCACATACATTTTCACCTCCGACTGCCCAGTACATCTGAGCTGCTGCTCACTGGGGCCACTGGAGGCCCAATGCACTCCTTCTCCTGCTTGTTTTCCAGTCGCAGGCTCGGTTCTGTAATATTTATCACCATATATCTACATTTTAGGTCAACGGAGCAGTCTGGTAGTATTTGGACAAGAGACACACTCTGTTGTTTTGGCTCCGTAACATCACAACAATGAATTAGAGATTTCAGTGTCTGAACGTTTACCTTCACAGTCACACTTTCTTCACAGCTAAGCTTGTGTTGCATTAAAGATAGGGGAGGCCATTTATTTTAGAACTATTTTAGCTAAAATGGTAGAAATTATTTTAAATACAAAAATCAATCAATTAATCAATCAATCAATCCAATGGACAGACAACATAAAAGCAAAATATCTGGTACCTTTAACTGTTCCAGCTGTAAAAGTAATCCAGTGATTGTAATTGCTGTCTGCTGTCACTGGATGAAAATGTAGTTTTTGAGGGCCTAACTTAAAGGACCAATCAGTGAGATGTGTAGTGAGTGAAATGATGACGTGAGCTTACTCTATGATCAGACATTAAGGAAACATGCTATGTTGAAGTGCTGGCTTCTCTGACAACAATGCAGCAGCCAGTATGTCCTCCTTCTAACTTTAGATTCTGGTCCTGAATGGTCTGGATTTGTTTGGACCAGAGAAGGTAGGCGGTTTTAAGGCACCCCCACACGGCCGTTTTGGACGCCCCTCGGTTTGCCAGATATGAGAGCAGTTATCAGGTCAAACCAACAGGTGTTGCAGCGATGGAAGCGGGCAAGAGAACTGGTTCAGATGTTTGAGTGCTGCCACCCACAAAAAGCCATTAGTCAACACCAACCACCATATTTGGTCCAATCACTTTCAAGCAGGTTTTAGTTGTATGCAGTGAGGTGGACTGTAAACAAACTGGGAGAGCAACTCTAAAACCAGTTATCCAACATCAGTGATTCTGATATCAACAAGCTGCAGTGGAAGCCCTGAAATATTGACCATCGCTCCCCGACGCTAAACCATAGTCAAACGATAGCTATTGGGTTCTGAACTATTTTTCAATCTACATTTTAAACCTGCCTTCATTGTGCATTAGAAGAGCCTTCCACAAGCTAAAGCTAGCATGCTAGCTGCACAAGAATGACAGAGAAAGATATTTGGATACAATAAGCTTTGCATATCTCTCTATACTCTCATTTAAACTTTTTCTTACTTTCAAAGTCCAGCTCACAGTAGCTTAAATCTTCAAAGATGCTTAAAGACCCAAAGCAAAGAAAACTGTTGGTATTTGCTTCAGTCAAGATGCATGAAGTAGAAAATAGGAACAACTATTTCTACCACTTCTAGAGCCGCTAACGCAGTAAAAGTGTCTTTGTCGGTGCAGAAAATGGAGAGGCACTTTCTTAATACCACTGATTTCACTTTCATTAACTCATTAATTAGTTAAAGTTGACTGACTCTGTTTAAATACTCCTAAGATGACGATGAGCTGTGGCTCCAGCTCAGGTCTTTGTAAAGAGTCATTACCCTGTTTGAGGGAGAGATGCTAGAAGGGCTGACAAACATCCATTAATCACATCTTTGTTGTTTTGGCAGTCCGCTTTTTGAGATGCATGGCATGGATGTCAACTTTGACCTCCAGCGGAGTTGCTGGAGAGAAATTTACGAGGAGGCTGTACAGTGCAGGTCTGGTGCTGCTGTAATTCAAAGCAGCCGAAATCGAGCCGTGGCGTTTTAACAAGCAGCTTATGTATGAGGTCACAAAAACATATGATCAGGCCGCTGAAGAGGACATCCATTAAATCTGAATAGTTTAGTTTTTTATGGATTTTGCATGCATTTAACACATATATGCATATCATTCCACCTACACCTGTAATGCATGACCCCGATCTATGCAGTTTGGGCTTATTTCTGTAGCTTCTGCCATTGTTCTATAGTATTATATTGGCTGTGTCAATATGCTAATGAGGACAGAAGTCTGAAGGGACAAGATGGTCAGACCAAGTCCTCCGATCCCTGTGACCACATGGCTCCTTTGTTCCTACCCAAATCTAATCTAAATAATGAACCAGGGGACCTTGGTTCAGAATTCAATCTACCGCGTTCTTCCTTTGTCTATTATTTGCAATTAAGATCGGCTCTAAAGGCTAGCAGAGTCCCATTACAAAAGTCCTCTTACACCACACCCACTCCACAACACAAGAAGCACAAAAGTTTTAGTGTCCAAACATCCTCCGTGCATCCGACCTGTGCATACAGACCCCTGACACCTGACCTTGACTCAGCGTCTGTTGACATCCAGAAACCCTGATCACCAGCAAATACACGATTACTTTCTCCACTGAGTACTTGACACTTAAAAACAGCTCCACCCAATGAAAGTGGTTGCTGACCCTGTGTGTGTTCTGGGGGAGCTCTCCAGTGGTCAGACTCGGGGGATCGGTTGCTTGCAATCGATCTGAGATATTTAAGATCAATTTTCCTCATTTACCCGCCAGGCCGGAGATATAGTTGCTTTTAACTACGTGTACAGTGTGTGCACATGATGGCTGCTTTGCTTCCCCTTGTATCCGTTTGGCGTGTCGGCTGTGCACGTCCACAAAAATTAACGCAACTCAGATACAAGACACAGTATGAACATGAAGAGCGTGGAAACCTTCAGAACCAAATGGAAACAAGTTTGTTGTTCAGGTTCAACGAGTAACCTTGTTAACTTCTGGCTTTAGTGAGTACCAAACCATCATAATCAATAAGAGTGATTGGTAAACCTTAGATATCAGAGTACATGTTGGATAAAAGAGAATCATTAGTTCTGTTTCATTGTTCAGAGTTGAGTCTGTCCCTCTCAGTATGATTTAACTTCCTGAACACAACCTGACTTCACCTCTAAAGCTATCATGCAAACTGTCTCCTGAACTCCCCTCATACAAGCCATCATCTTTCTCTCTCGTCCCTTTGGTATGATGAAAAACGATGTCACTTTCTCGTGCTCTTCAAATCATACAATTTGTATTTGACAATAGCGTCTCATTGCCATTAAGACTTGTCAACTTACAAAACTACCTACTGCAACTTTGATATCACGAGGACACCTATGATCCCTTGACAAATGAAATAAACATCACAGTTTATCCTGTTTTAAAGTGTCTCACAGTGAGCAGCTGCAGCTCATACAGACTTACACAACACCTGACGCTTCTTTAAAACAAACAGTGAGCTAAACATAGAACCACTCCTCAGTGGTGAGTTAAAGCAGCTTCAAAAGTGTACCTAAAACAAACACTTAAAGGTCACATATAATGTCAAATCCTCTTCACCATGTTCCTCTAACTCTAACATGTGTCTCTAGTCTATCTACAAACCCCCCAATGATGATAAAAGTCCATCCTCTCCGTCTTTTCCCTGCTCCACTTTTCAGAAAATGTGTGCTCAAACAGGCCGTTTGGAGATTTTCCCTTCATGACATCACAAAGGGCAGTAACCCCTCCCCCAGCTGGGTGACACTCCCACAGCTAGGTGTTTGTTCTGCCCTCTGAGTCTGCCTTCTCACCGTAAACAATAGGACATGGAGCGAGAAAGCCCTCCCACACTGAAGCTTCAGTGTTTATCCAGCTCTGCATCGGTCTGTAAACCTTTCTGCGTTCTAACCTCTCTCCATTTTTCAAAAGCATCTCCAACATTGATCCTAGTTTGAGCACGTTTCTGCTCGTGGAGCTTATTAGAAACATGCAGAGGCTTTTTAGGTCGGGTACAATCACTTCTATCTGAACCAGTTCTCTTGCCCGCTTCCATCGCTGCAACACCTGTTGGTTTGACCTGATAACTGCTCTCATATCTGGCAAACCGAGGGGCGTCCAAAACGGCCGTGTGGGGGTGCTTTAAAACCGCCTACCTTCTCTGGTCCAAACAAATCCAGACCATTCAGGACCAGAATCTAAAGTTAGAAGGAGGCTACTAAATGTTTCCTTAATGTCTCGGATTGGCTCCAGTCTGAACGGGAAATGGCGGTATAGATAATAGATGGATGGATGATTACGTTGAGGTGTCAAAACGCACACCTGAGTAAATTCTCTTCTTCTGGGTCCAACTTTCTCAGCTGCTTTGTGTCGTATTTAAATGTCTAACTGAAGCAGTATCGTCCCGTTAAGCTGTCATTATCCACTTGTCTAAACTTTTTTGCGTGCGTGTTTAGGACATTTATCATTATGCTGTTTGAAATGCATGAATGCCTTCCATACTAATCACTTCATTTAAGTCATTATTTAAGTTTCACAGTCCCTCCATCTCAGCTTCACTCATCCAGAGCATAATTGCAGTCGCAGAAAACAAAACACTTGACTTTCTGTCCTCTCCAGTGAAAGAAAAAAAAGTTACTGCTCATTTGTGTGCAGCCTCTTTCCCAAACCTTCAACAAGAGAAAAAAAAAATCTGTGCTGTTTGAGTAAACAAACCAGAGCTGTCTGTCTTCCATCTCACCCCTTGCGATGCCTCTTTCCTCTGTTTCTTTCTGTTCTTCTAAATCTTTGTCTCTCTCACTCCTTGGTTTTGTGGCTTCCAGCTGTATTAGAGTAAATAGGTAATTAATCTGTGCCTCGGGGGCTAACAGCAGCACATACCAGCCCTGCGGCTTGCCCACAGGCTCTTAGGCAAGACAGAAGCAAAGTGTGGGTTGTTACACATCAAACGCTGCAAACACACCTGCATAACCAGCGTCACAATAACTCACAATAACATCTCCATTTGCTCCTGTTTTGGGTCCCCTTTCAGTTTGTGTGAAAAAATGTAATGCTTTTGATTATGTCAATAGTTCTTTCCCCATCCCTGCTCTGTTAGAAAAAGTGAATGCAGAAGGAGAGAAACACGAGTCGCAGTGGCAGCTCGCCCACTCACCCGCAGCGATGGAGGCCAGACGAACGTAGTCAGAGCCCCTCTCTTCTGGTTCGTAGGGGTAGCTCTCCACCAGGCTGAGTCCTGCCAACGGAAGAGAGAGAGGGATTAGTCTCGTTGTCATGACGACAGAAAATAAACGTTGCTCTTTTCTTGCACAGAGAAATTATCTTTTCCATTGTTAAACTCTTCCCTCCGAGCGTCAAACACTCCGTCTGGCCCTGGACTTGTTCAACTTCTCCATTGTTTGTGATTTATTTTGAGCCTTCCAAAGCAGACTGTCACCAGTCCACACTTTGCTCAATGACACACCAGTGCAGTACTGATACTTAAACTGGATAGAATGGTTTTATTCAGCCTTTTGTGTAATATTCGGTATGTGATTCATCTCTACTGTTTAATGCTGCGCTTTAGTACATAATGCTTTATTTCTTCAATCATCTGAGCCTTCTTGTACATAGCTTGTTTCTTTAAAACTCTGAGCCTTAAGCTTGTTTAGAATGTCATGAATGCGCCTGTGAAAATTGTTCCTAGATCTGACTGAATTGGATAAATCTAGTTAAGCAAACCATTTGCCACACTCCGTCAGTGGGCAACAATGAGGGATTTTGGGGGGTCTGAAGCCCCGGGGAAATTTCCCACTTGGTTATCAAGCATTAACTACATAGAAACAAAGAGGGGAGAAAGTACAATTACATCACAGCAACAGAAGAAAGTCACATGAGGTTCAAAAACCAATTAGCTGCCTTTTTAGTCATAAAACCAAACAGAGCAGCAATCAGTGCTTTTCTGTGCATGTTCTCAAAGCAGCGAGAGGTTCCTGAAGGAGCCGTATAGACGCTGTGCAGTCTTTGCCCAAACTGCAGCATGCATGATTGATTCTAATGCAGCAGTTTGTTGTAACAAGGAGAAACGTCGAGAATTAAGTTATGGTTTATACCAAACACTTTCAAAACATGTCAAGGCTGCCGTAGTCTGTTGGGGCCCTTGGCAAAAATTCACTGGGGGCCCCTCCAACCAGCAGTCACCACTATTATTTCTGCCAGTGTCTCGATGCTTCCTCTTCATTTTCAATGTCAAAATTTTGGTTTTCAGAGCTGTCTTTCCTATTGTCGTTGCAAAATGTGCACATTTTAGCCACTGCTGAAGTTTAAAGTGTATCAGCCCTCAGGGGCCCCCTACTGGCCTGGGCCCCCCGAGCAGTTGCTTGCTTTGCCTGTTGACAAACAGCACCTCTGAAGGCATCGAAGGTTTAAGACAAAGCTGTGTTTTAAGAGCATTTCAATATGGAACTGGTCATAATGACATGTTTGAGTATACCTAGGAGTGGCAGTAGTATGAAGAAATCTGATTTGTATTAAACCAAAATTACGGGGAATATTACACATTTGAAAAAGAGCGCTGGTGACGTCAACAGCACCTTTTTGAATAGCAGAAAGATTTTCCACTTGAGCGCTCAGAGCAGGCGCACGAAAAAGGTGTAAAGCTCGGAGGAAAGACGCTTAGCGCTGAGCTTTCTTCCAGAAGGCCGCTTTCTGCTGCAATCGCTCTCTACTCATTGAAAACAATAAAAAAAAGACGCAGGCGCTCAGAGAGAACGCTAGGTGGACACGGCGCCTTATGGTTCTGTGGTTACACTTCATTTTACCCATCTTCAAGGAGAGTCTGCTGCAGTGTGTTTTCCAGACATTTTTATTTAGGTGTTAAAATAGTTTGTGTTTATGAATGTTCAATGCACACTCACTCAGCTGAAGCATGAAATCAGACATTTGAGCTTCAGTGTTTCTTTTAGCACTTCATTATCTTCTTGTCATCTCTTTTACATCTGCACAGAATGTTCTCCGTTTTCTTTGAGGTGTTTTAGAAATTCAACAGCACTGACAAATCCCACCCCCCTCAAGGGATATATACGTGTATATACAGTATGTAGTTAAGTACTCCAGGAGAGGTCTTCTTATAATAACTGTGGATTTGTTTTCTGTTTTTTATGAGCAGAATCCGACATGAGAATGAAACACGCTCCCCTCTCACTCCCTCCCCTCACCTTCTCCTTGATTTAGGGGTCTTTAGTTATCTTTTAAGGATGTGTTGCTATATCGAATAAAAATGACATATAGTGAAAAATGTCATGTTTGATGATTGCTAGTTGTGTATAAAAACTACTGGCATGGAGACATGACCATATATGGAAACCTGGCACTCTGCTAATGCTGCTATTTGGATTGAGTGGTAAATGTTAAATGGACTTGAGCTTGTAAAGCGCGTTTCAAGCTTTCTGACTACTCAAAGCTCTTTTACACCGCAGGTCACACCTACACATTCACACACTGATGGTAGAGGCTGCTGTGTAAAGAGACCATCAGAAGTAACTCATCACATTCATACACATGAACACGCCACCAATGAAGCAGCGGGAGCAACTTGGGGTTAAGTGTCTTGCCGATGGACACATCAGACATGTGGCTGCAGGAGCTGGAGATCGAACCCCCGACCTTCCTGTTGAGAGACGACCAATGGATCTACCATTGAGCCACAGCTGACCACATGCAGCTGCATCCTGTTTAAAAACACCTGTGCATTGTCTGATGAAGCCATGCTGGGGAAACACGTTGTTTGTTTGATATACGTCATTAAATACACAGAAGAAGTCATTTAGGCCTCTTGTGTTTGGTGAATCTTCTCTTTTGCTTTTCATAGATGTTCCCTGCCATCACCTGTACCGAGATATAAGTACTGACAGTGCTGTGCACAGGGCGTCTACTGTTGTTTGAGAACATGGTACGTGTTTTAAATTTGAATCTTAATGTTCCACAAAAACGGAGTTGAGTGTAGAAGATGCAGTGGTAGCGTAACGCATGTGAAATGAGCCCAAAGGTGTAAAATACAGTAAGTGTGAGCAGAACAGAAGGAGCTAAAGCCCCAGTTTGAACTATTTTTTACACAATAATCACTCTTTTCTCTTAAGCTTGGGGTTTACTGTTAATCTTGCAAAGGTGGAAGAATAGTTCATGTGTAATGGGCGGCACACACTTGATAATCCCAATGTTGTACTGTACCTGCTCCCACCACCTCCTTCGAAGAACAGAACCATTAGAGTGTGTCTTACCGTGCAGCACCGACTGATGCAGGCTCCAGTAGATACTCAGGCAGTTCTTCTCCTTCTTCATGCCTCGTTTACATTGGCAGCCGTGCAGAGGAGTGGACAGCAGCGCCGTCATGGCGGTCTCACACTGGTTTCGCGCCCCGGGCCCCAGCTTCACACTGCCGTCCCCCGCCACACACTGCCTGAGGGTGCGCAGTCGCGGGCTGCAGGTGTCGTCGCTGGAGCAGGTGTCTCCGGCTCGCAGGCAGTCTCTCCCGCCTGCAGTGAGAGCCACATGTGGAACTCCTGCAAGAAAAGACAGACAGAGGGCAGGTTAGTGTCACGTCGTGGTCACCTATGATGAGCTCATAGCAGGCCGCCAGTCGATGGTTCTAAACTTGTTCAGAGAAACTTTCAAGAGGCTGTAAACACAAAAATGAACCCTTGGATTAAAAAAACAATTAAGTGAACTCTTAAAACACAAAGAAAGAATAAATAAGACAATCTGTTGGGTTGTGAGTTTAGGAACATGCCCAACGAAACAAACAAAAAGATTTAAGGTCTAGAGAAACTAACTGTGCTATTCATTCTGGCTAATTACCCCTTTATTACACTTTCTGTACCATTTTTGGTGCTCCAGTGAACGATATATCGTCTGACTCAAAGGGCCAATGAATCCTTCCAATCAACCAGGATATCTCGAGAGAAAGTATCATGGGACAAAACATACATTTGGGGAAAATTCCCAAAATATTTCAAGCAATTTGGGAAAAGAAGCCCCCCCCCGACACAAGACCAATGCATAGTTAAGGAAGAGAGTAGAAAACTGGCGTAGGTCTTGAGAGAACATAAAACGAAACTGGAAAGTAGAATTGTAAAAAATGAGCTTCTTATGATTCCATCTGAAGGATCAAATGATTAATGAAGAAAAACTCCACGTACGATGCAGTTTCTTTCCCAAAATCACAGACGTGACTCGTACAGAATCGTATTTCATTCACACGAGAAAATATGAATCTGCTGTTTTAACTCTTATCCTTAATATCATCGAGGGGTTATGAAAATACACAACCCTCGTACTGAAAACATGAGCTATTAGAACATTCGTTTTTTTGACCTGGTTGTAAACGTGGTTATTTCTGCTGTAAAAAAACAATACTTTAATATGGATGTGGTTGGGACTTTGCAGGGCTCCAAGTGGACGCTTGAAGAGCTGCAGTTTTTTTTGCACCTCTGCATGGGTTCTATTTATTAACATTGGTTACACCTTATTTCCACATCTCAGAAACTCAATGACATCATCTGAGTCAGTTGTCAGACTTGCCTAAGTCCTTTTCAGAGCTGCAGAATACACGTTTGTTTTCAGAGCAGCTCGTGTTCAGTGTTACTCGATGTTGAATGTCTAAAATTGTCCGACTGCTCCTTTACCCACGTCAAAACAAACTATCGAGCTGATGTGAGATTTCATGACCCACCGAATCATTGCTAAAATAATGTAAATTGAAGTGAATTTAATAATTGGATTACGTTCATACATCCCCTGTCAGGAGCTATCAAACTT
Organism: Tautogolabrus adspersus; assembly: GCA_020745685.1. Taxonomy (NCBI): domain Eukaryota; kingdom Metazoa; phylum Chordata; class Actinopteri; order Labriformes; family Labridae; genus Tautogolabrus; species Tautogolabrus adspersus. The sequence goes on from CM036552.1 coordinate 24,870,676, forward strand.
GGCCAACGGTGCATCACACCACTTGTATTCCAGCATTTTAAAATGATATTCATGAAGCTGAGGGGGGGTGTTCTATTATTCATGAATTCATACAGTTGTCACATAGAATACATCCGACAACACTGACTGGGTTTTGATGAAACTTGGGGGGATGATGCATCTCTTCAATACATCCTGACATGTTCAGAATTACACTGAAGTGTTTGAGCCCCAGTCAAAACAAAGGGACATACTTGTTACAGATTGGTCCAGAGAGGGGCTGCATCATTTGTGGGGGGGGTGGGGGTGGGGGAGGGTGTTTGTTCACTGCCTTCTTGTTTCATGTGGCATTCACAACATGCAGCCTGTATTCCCCTGAGGACAGTAAATGCTTGTTTATCCCCAGCTGTCTGAGAGCTCTAAGACTCACTTTTTAAAACAATGTGGTGCTTATTAGTCCATTCACTCCTCTGGGTTAGGTCAACACACATACCAGGGGTGACCCCTTATCCTCGAATCTTCAACGATTCGTCCTGAAGAGCCTCGGTGGACTGCCGATCTCACAGTCGAACACAGCTTATGACACAAACATCCTTCAATTTTCAAGTGTGTGCATGAAGTAATCACCCCGAGCAGCATATCCACTTGTACAGAATTTGTTGCCTACAAGAAACGTCAATCATCGGCACAGTCGTTTGCAATTGGCCAGGACAAAACAGTGGCATGCACCTCCTTTCAACTCAGGCTCTCATTGGCTACTATAGGCTGGGAACAGTGATGATTGTTAATGATGAAGAATTTCTCTCCCTTCCCTTTCCAAACAGCAGCATTATTGACCCAGCCACATCCAAAATACATAAAACTGCGCCTACTTTTTTTAGGCTTTCATACTGGCAGCAGTGTAAGAGAAATAATTATCCACTGGATGTAAACAACACTGACGTGAAGTTCTGGCAAAGACTTTGCTGTTTGTTAGAGATTGTAATACGTGTGTGGGCTGCGTAAGGGTTACAGGTGCCCCAAACTTGCAAATGTGTTATATGTCAAATTTTCCTGCAGCTGTGATGTAAACATGGATCAAGAATTAGAATTAACAAGCCCATGCTGCAGCAGCACAGTTTGTGAATGGTGGTCGCCAGTTTCCTGAAAAATGTCACATGACTGAAAGCTATGAACAGTTGTTGAGACAATCCAGTCAAAACACACTTTTAGCCCCTGATGGCGGTACAGGAAAGGCAAGGGGTTCTTAAAAGTCCTCAGGATTCTTTGTCTAGGACTGATGTATAAATGTGCCAAATATTACGGCAATCCATCCTGAAGTTGTGGAGATATCTCAATCTGGCCATAACGGGCAATAGACCCACCAACAGAGCCCTCCCTGGAGCCATGCTGCTAACTTGGCAAGACATCCCATGCACATCATTTTCTCCCAGACAGTACAAACACACATTGTGTGCCAAACCTTGTTCTTAATCGCAGAACTTTATGTTCAACTCTTGTGGAAAGCCCAACGTTTTTAAATATGAAAATCTTCAGGCTGACTGTTGGTGAAAGGATGAATGTAACATCTCGTTTTAGGGAATGATTCAGTCTTACGTTTGAATATTCCTCCCAGTGCAAAGAGAGCTGCAACAGGCAGAGACTGAATTCATATGAAACACTTTCAGAGAGTGCAGATTAAAATATTTTTTAGGAATCTACTTGAGGGAAAAATGTGTGAACTGAATGTCAAGGAGTTAATTACATATCTATTTTATTACTGCTGCTATATAATGGTTACCACCCTGCAGTATAAATGAGACTGATTAGTTTGAAACAGGGGAGAAGAATTGGTTATCCAGTGCTTGACTGATTCCCAGAAAGCATGTCTGTACCATTGACTACTTTGTGAGACTGCTCGTGCTTTGATTTTGCTCATTAATTAAATCTTAATCAAATTGGACTCCTTATCTCAGCTCGACCAAGTGATCAGGAGCAAAAGAGATAACCAGTTAAAGGCAGAAGCATGCCAATGTTCCACCTGCAGATTCACAAAACTGTCACTGAGTGTGTAAACATTGACATGAGTAAGCTGGTTTTTATCCAATTTTTTAAAAGAGCAATCTGTAACTCTGACACCTAGTGTTTAAAATGGGTACTGCAGTCAAAAATAAAAACATTGTAGAGAGCTGTCTGATCTTAATATGCTTTGCTTAGTATGGCCCTTATAAGATAGAAGTAAGGAGGTTATAACTGGGATACTCAAGTCCAGGTCAACACACTCAATGAGTTCTCCATCTTTAAACAGAGTAACTGTCCTCAGGTGGTCCTCCAAAGCAGAGGACCAGATACAACATAAAAAGGATATCTGAGGTAGGTCTGGATCCTTAGATGAAGCATGCTGTCTGCTTTTTGCCCATGAAGAAGAAATCTTAACCTTTCCAAAGAGTCAGCTAATCTAGTGGCAAACTGTCAATAAAAAATCTTTGCAGGCAAGAAAAGCTTGTTGCTGTGGGTTTGGGATGTTTGTGGATGGTGTTTAGAGAAAGGAACTGCCACTCCGGTGAAGAGCTCATCTTCTCCCAGGTTTTGACAGGCAGCACTTAAGTGTGCCAAAAAAACATGTCCCCCTCTACAAGTCACTTATTCCACCATAGAGCTCTGAAATCAGATTGAGTTCATGTGAAGCAAAAGGAGTGGGAGAAAACGACAGGGTGAGATAATGTCATTCGTTCTCGATGCAAATCAGCTTCACTTGTTGAGATTCTCTCGGATCAAGTGACGCTATGTTGGAAGAATCAGCCTTGTGTCAAGATACTTCACTCTCTTGGAGAAAACTCTCAAAACGCTCATTTGCATTGGAAATAGATGATATTTCTCTCAGCCCGTGGTTTTTATCTCTGCTCGGTTTTAAACAATATTTAAACATATTCAGAGTGATTTCTTTTGCTGCTCTTGTGCAGCTACGTGGGAGTGCAGGTGGGAAGGGGTCTGTGGGTGTTGCAGTGTGGGTGTTCTGATATGAAAGGTGAAGTAGAGAAGAAACCTCAAGTAAGGTTTCGCTTCCCTTCGGCTTCAGGCGGAGGAAGAAATAAAGCCCCCTGGTGAGCAGAAACAAATCTTATTACATTGCAACTAATCCAGCGTGCGGAGAGGTTTGATTTTTGTCGGAGAAATTAAACAGATGAGGGAGAGATAGCTTTATGCCTGGAAACAGAGCCGCAGCACACCAGCAGTTCAAAGAGAGACAGTCAAAACCAATTAGGAGAAATCAGTTGGCTTGTCATTCAAATTCGTTCCATCCTAAATGCCTCCCTGTTTATCCCACTGAGGTAAATAATCTGTTTGAGCGCTTCCTCTCTCTCCCTCTCTCTCTCTCCCTCTTTGTTTCCTCTCTGCTCACGTCCTCCTCTTCACTTATCTCTCCCGCCTCCTTCTCTCTCTTCTCCGTCTTATTCGCTCATCCCTCACAAGCACACACCTGGTTATGTTCAAGGAGCAGAACCTAAAATTAAAGAGATATTTTCAAGGAAACCGGTTGCTTGAAAGCAAAACTGAATTCACTTTTCATTCCCGGATCTCAGGCAGTGCAGGCTTCATTCTCACTGCGGATAAAACACGAAGAGAAACACAATGAATGTCTGATGTTTTTGACTAAATCTTCACTTGAGAGTCTCCTCTTTGACATTGTATATATATAAATTCAATTCCAAGAGGCTTTAACAACAATCCCTCACAACAAACACAAAACATCTACCTGTATAATCCTTTCCTCGTCTCCGCTCAGTTATCTACTTAAAGGAAACAGGTGTGTGGATGGGGGAGTGAACTCAGGAGAACTCACCTCATCAGTCGGCTCCTCACGTCTCGCCGCCTCCCACCTAAACCCCCGGCTCCCCCGCAGCCACCGGGCATCAGTCACTGCCATCAGCCACCAGCTATCAACCAACCAGAGAGACTTTCCTTTCAAATCTATAAGCTCTTTCTTCCCCACAGAAAGGACTGCATTCCCCGCTACGTCACGTAAAGGAAAGTCAATAAGATTGAGTCCTCGATAACGGATGTTCATCATCGTAAAGAGTCCATACCATGAATGATGATGATAAAAGCAGAACAGAGACATCAATGACAGCGATAAAATGAATTATGTGACTCAGCGTTTGTTGTTAGTCGATATCTCAGCACCAACTTTACTGCTCACTCATCTTTAAAGTTCACTTCTATAAAAGGGAATTAAAGTACGGACTTCTTATGAGTTTTATGATGGATTATGATCTACTCTAATTAAAACTTCTTTGATTATTGTTCGTTAATCGGACGTCTTTTAAAGCTTATCCCTCTGACTGTCTGAGAAAAGAGTATTTTGATTTGAAACGTGCAGTATGGAAACTCCACCACCAGGGGGCTCAAAACAAAAGATGACATCAAGGCTGGGGGGAATCATGGGAGTGATTCTCTCTGCTACTCCCCCCCCTTGATGAAAACGAACTCTGAGTTGACCGTAGTCATGACGACCAGGCGAAACCGACCTGAGGAAGAGAATATGTTTACAGACGAGCTAATGTATCCGAGTATGATCTACATGATGTTTTTATCACAGCAGCACATACAGCGACAGAACGGCAGCTTTCAGGAGCAGCTCACGCTTCCTTTGACGCAACGTCTGGCGTTTCCTTAGCAACGATAAACATTCTGTCTGTCATGGCGGCTCTGTCATGGCGGCTGCCACTTAAGACACTCACTGGACTCGAAAATGTAAGTGAGGGGCGTGGCTTTTGAGGTAGCACAGAGGGGAGGGGGTGGGGTTAACCCGCTACTTTCAAAATCATGCTAGTATTAAAAAGTTAGCAACCCTGCCTTTAAGTGAAACTTCAGATGTGTCTCTAAAATGGGAAACTCGCTTCTTTATCCAATTCAGATTATTATTAATGTAACATCTTCAGACTCTGAACGTTTGTCGGACAAAAGATGCAATTTGTAAAAAACACTAAATCAGTGCTCTCCTAAATGATGACTGGTATTTTTCTCTCTGTTTTGAATTGAACGAAACCCTTTCTTAAAACCATTACATTTACTGTAAAATGTATGCTGCCTCGCTCAAACCTCTGAATCATAAGAGCAGGATTTGCATCATGAATGTGGATAGCTTTAGGCAATCTTTGCAAAAGGTTTGGGAAAGATTTAGAGTTTGGTGAAGATTTACAGTCAAGTCTTTTTTCTTTAAAGATTTCACCAAGCTCACATTTATTTCCTTTCTCTGATCAAGTTCTTTGATCTCTCTTTACATAACCGTGAGTTAAATGGATAATACTTCTGATGCTGATTTGAAATACTGAATTGCAAAAAAACCTGCATTTTGATATAACTATATATACAGCATTAAAACAACTTCTAATGCGTGCAAGGTCACAAAACATTGATATTGATTTTACCCCTCTGACTAACAACATATTCTATTTCTTTTACAAAAGGACTTCCAGGCTTTCAAAAAAAAAACATGTGCAAATGAGTCAAAAAGTCTAATTCACACAACACATTCACAAAGGGTTAAACGCACCCCTAACTGCGCTGCAGAGCAAACAGCATCTCTTTGCGCTGGTGCCGGTTGCGTATTTTCAAATGAGCCATTATGCAGTCATTTGGGGAAGGAGAATAACATTTACATTCACCGCCAATAGCCATGGCCAGTTAGAGTGAAAATAAATGACTGTGTGTTGGCGGTAACTGCGCCACAGTATTTATCATGGATGGCAGGGGCTAACGTTCCAGTGATCATGGCAACAATTCTGCCTCTGTATGACTGAAAATTATCTATACAAGACAGCCTCTAAATATAACTTTGACATCACTATTATTAATAGAACCAGGGGTCAAATGAGTCTGAGGCTGCAGATGATTCAACACTTCATCACTATGTGTGGAGACTGTCTGGAGTCCTGACGCATGACGAGGATGTGAGAGTTTGTCTCAACTTTGATTTGTCCTTGTTTGCTCCATTCAGGAGGGAAGCTTTGTTTTAAACTGTGACATTCATGTTTCATTTTTCAAGTCATGCACACAATAGCAGAATAAAATATTGAAAAAGTTTCAGCCTCCTCTCCTAGTTCATCGTCTTTATGTGGGAACATAAATAGAGCTATGTCAGAGAGCACAGCTCCTCGCAAAGTAAAGGTGCAGATAGCTTCTCTCCAAAAGAGCAAGCTGAACGGAGCGGGACAACAGTTTCGAGGGGGTTTGCGCCCTGAACATCATTAGCACTGGACCTGTCACAGATTTGGAGGAGCTAGAAACTGGGACAAAACATATGTATTTAACAGAAGGTAAAAAAGCAAACAACTTACTTTCTTCTCAAAGTCCAATGTAAAAGTCAAAACAAAGAGAAAAAAAATCCTGAAGGGGAAACTGGCTTCTAACCCTAACCCCTAACCCTGAAGGAGACACGGAGAAGGTTTGAAGTTTGACGGACTGACACAGAAGGGAATGAGCACAGAGCCTAAATAGACGGTCATCAAAACCAGATGTAACAAACAGGACAGGTGAAAGTGATGAGGGCAATCAAACTGGAGGAAAACACACGTGAGGTAAAACTAGATACGAAACACTGGGGGAAGAACTACAAAATAAAACAGGAAACACTGAAGAGAGAACTCAGAGATATAAGAGTAACAACAATAACAAGGGAAGGAACTGCAGGGACTGTAAACTAGATATGAGAAAGTCTTTGATATCTAGCCTTACGAGCAAACTTAACTGGAAACACACAAAAAGCAACGGTACAACTAACTTTAATCCTCCCGGCAACTCTTATATTTTTGGTTCCAAGTTGACAACTTTGACTGAACTGACCCTAAAGTCTGATGTTGTTCTCTCTCTCTGTGGTCTGATTCACTGTGCATGTTTTTGTTTGTGACTGTTTCTTGATGTTTTATGATTTGTGGATCAGATCTCGCACCAAACACCATCTTTCTCATCATCCTCTGCAGCACGGCTGAGTGACTTTCTACAGACGGAGAGATGAATCCCATTACAGATAACAGGGCTCCCGTATTGTTTGGTAAATCTTTGACACAACTACCAGGGGACAGTGTGTGTTGTTACTGTATATTGTTGTCCCCTTATTAGCTAACTGTGTCTCCCCGAACACTTTTTAACCAAGACAACTCTCTTTGTCCGCTGGGGGTTCTTCTCTGTTTTTACAGCTGCTAATAATGCCCTCTCTCCTCCCTGCCAGTGTTTCTAAGACAATAAAGCCATTTATTTTCCCATAAATCCGTGCAAACAAACAGAGAATGTAAGAGCGCAAAAATGCATGTGTAAATCGACTCATGCACACAATAGTAGAATAACTATTTAGGCACTTTAGCATAAATGTAGCTTGTAGTGGACTTATTCAGACTCTAATTGGTCTGCCGTGATTGGGTCCTTTTGCTCTCTATCATTGATTCAGCAAAACATGATGAAATGTAGACGGGAACCAAGAGAGTTCTCTGAGCGTGGTGCAGAATACTAATTTCCTTCCCAGATTACTCGGTGACTAATCCGTCGAGAAGAGAGTCGATGTTATTTCACAGCTCTTCCAGAACAAACACGCCACTGAGCTCTGGACATTTTCCTTTGTCTTCTCAGAACTTCAATTATGACTTTGCATTTGTATTTAGAAACCTGGAAGCTTGATGGAGAACTAATACATTTAGTGGTCACTATTCCAGTGGCGCTTGTAGAGTCTGTTGGGGACCGAGGCGTAACTTAATTGGGGGCCCCTCCAATCAGGATGATATCTACCAGTGTGCCGACGCTCTGCCTCGTTCTTTTTTTACTCCCTGACAGATCATTCCTCTTCATTTTCCTTCAGTGACTTTCATTTACAAACTTTGGTTTTTACAGGAGTAATACTTGAGATGCTAAACATGGCAATGAAAGTGAGTGCTGTCAGATGGAGCCCCATTAGGGGGGGTTTCTACTGTCATTGCAAAATGTGCACATTTTGAGCTACTGCTGTGGTTTAAAGAGTGTCTGCCCTCGGGGGGGCCCCTAAGTGGCCTGGGGCCCCGAGCAGTTGGCTGCTTTTCCTGTTGACTAGCAGCGCCTCATCATTGTGTTTCCACAGTGGGCGCCGCGGTCCATCTCCGGAGCGTGCCAACAGCGCCACTACGCTCTTCTCCGTTTCAAATACGCTGGGAGTCGATGGAGTACGCTGCAAGCACGCGTCAAGCTGGACAGAATAGAACAACCCCCAACAGGAAGTCAGGAAACGCACAGAGCCTCCGGTCAATTTCAAAATAAAACACAACATGTACGGACTCGCGATTGTATTTTCCATCATATCACAATCATCCTCAGAAAGACAAAGCAACATGTTGTTTGTAAGTTTCTCCTCTTTATTCCTGCGTGATCTTGTAGTTCTCCTGTGATGTGAGTACAGCTGATCACAGCTGCGCTCATGTTCCAGAAACAGATCCAGCGGGGCAGGATGCGCGCCGTCCGACGGAGCAAAACCGACTGACCGACTGCCCGACTGCATCGCGCACGGAGTATGTGGGGATTGGGGGTCACTTACATTGAAAATCTGCATGCAGGACTTTGAATATATGGGATATGTCATAGGTTACATCTCCACTGGGCTGCTTTTATGCCTTTAATAAAGGCTTGTGATCACTTTTTATCCCTCTGTCCCTCCTCGTTACGACTCTGCATTTATATGAAATGTAGGGATGCTTCGAAACTAAACCTCACTACATGAAAGTTCTTTACGTCCTCTCCTCTCCGGGCAGTGAGGCTGCGAACAGCTTGTGGAAATAAAAAAGATGAGTAGTGATACGATGCAGCATTAAAGCAGCTAAACATAAAGAGAGGAGATCGTAGTAAAGGTGTTCTACTGCTACCTGTCACAGGTTTCATTTGGAGGGCCACTCTTAACTGAGGGTGATTCTAAAGAGACGAGAAAGGCACAGCCAGGGGAACATTGGATTGTTTCTTTAAACTGCACTATCACACCTAGACCTACTATTTACTGTAGGTTGCCTGTAGCTTAGAGACAGAAACTCAAAAGGAAAGTACAGGAAAGTCAACTTTGTGCCATTTTTTCAACTGAATGGACGACCTTGAGGTTGCACTTTTTTCCTGAAGGAAAGGCTTCACAAGAAATCTGTAATTATGAGATTTAGGAAGAGTAAATAAACACAGCATGTTCTCGGATCAACTTAAAAACATGTCGAGTCCAACAGGCGGACGAACAAAAAAGGCTTGTGTTCAGTAATGGTGCTTCTTACCGACGCTTGCTGCTCGCCGACTCTACCACTGATCCACAGCCACCCCTTAAATGAATTCAGTTTTTGCTTAGTTTGAGTCAGTTTCCAAACGGTTCCACAAATCCACCTCTGAGATTGTGATGCACTTTAAAAGATGAATGAAACTACTTGAATCACATTTTAAAGCTTCTAGCTGTCGTATTCTAACTTCCTGCTCCTCACGCTTTGTGTAGAGAAGGTCAAATGTTGGCTGGATATGATCAATCATATTTGTCAGAGTACACATTATGTTTAAAACAAGCCAACAGCACTTTAAAGGGACGGGACAAGATGAGAAAAGGGGGCACAGGGGTGTCCCTGGCCCATAAATGCCCGCCTGTGGCTCAGGGTCTGGGTTAAGAAGAACTGAGAGTCTGTGACAAAACCCGACAATGAATCCACCTGAAGGCAGACTGGGGTCTTCTGGGGGCAGCAAAGAGCTTCTGATATTTTCTTTCTGCACAGTCATTCAAAGTGTTCAGATGTTCAGCTGCCCAGTGTGGGTCACTTCTTTTTGTTCAGCTTAAAAACAGAGAATCCACAGGCCACTGAAATGTTGCCCCCAAACCAGCGAGAGGTCCGTCAGTGGAGAGGAGAGGACTTCTTCAAAAGACTTCAGAATCTGTTAGAAAACATAATCCTGAATCCTCCCCAAAGTCCTCCATGATGACCACATTATAACATCAGGATGGCTGTTTTTTAAGAGCTTCTTTGGACCGTATTTCTTTGACATTTTAAATTAGTATTGAGCCCCTTAATGCAGATTCAGCCAAACAAAGTGAACATGTAATGTACGATGAAGGATGAAGGATAAGAGTCATTCACAATAAGGCATGTAGCTGACATGACTGACAGGTGGGCGCGGTGTAACGGTTTGTCAGGAGGCTTAAAACCCGCCTCAGCTCCAGCTCTCAGCCTGTCGTTA